>JAPXFQ010002309.1:0-153720 GCA_028564705.1 Apricaphanius iberus
TAGGAACAGCTGATAGGAAGGACTGTAGATTTTAACCAATTTATGGAATAGTCTGAAACTCTTGAGTAAGATTTTATTAACTCAATTACCTGATACAAGGAAGTTTGTGAATGCTGTAGAAAAAGTAGTACATCATCTGCGTATAAACTGATTTTATGTTCTATTTTGTTGCATTGTATACCTTTAACATTATTATTTTGCCTGATTGCTGCTGCTAATGGTTCAATAAAAATAGCAAAGAGGGAGGGAGAAAGTGGACATCCCTGCCTGGTACCTCTCTGAAGAAAGAACCTTGATGATGTTTGATTATTGGTCCTAATACATGCTGTTGGTGAGCTGTATAATATTTTTAACCAGTTTACAAAAGAATTACTGAATCCGAATTTATTTAAGGCTGCAAATAAAAATTTCCAGTTAACTCTATCAAATGCTTTTTCTGCATCTAAAGATAATATATTGGTTTGGACGTTTTTACAGTGGGAATAATCTATTAAATCTATTAATCTACGTGAATTTGTGGAAGAGAGCCTACCTTTTATAAAACCTGTTTGATCCGGGTGGATTATTAGAGGTGTTATTTTCTCTATCCTTCTTGCAAGAGCTTTGCAAATTATTTTCAGATCCACATTGATAAGAGAAATCGGACGATAACTGGTAGGAGACATAGGGTCTTTTCCTGGTTTTAATAGAAGATTGATGTAGGCAGAATTCATGTTTGGTGGTATTCGACCATTTTCCTTTGTTTCCTGTAACATTTTGTAAAATGTTGGTGCCAGAATATTCCAGAATTCTTTATAGAACTCTGCTGGAAATCCATCTGGACCTGGAGCTTTATTATTAGGCATAGATTGGAGGGCCTCCTGGAGTTCAGACACTGTTAGCGGTGAATCCAGGGCCTTTGCTTGACTGTCTGAAAGTTTAGGAAGAGTTATTTTATCCAGAAATTGTACAATATCATTATTTGAAGGGTTTATCTCTGGTGTGTATAACGTCTCATAAAATTCTTTGAAAGTGTTGTTTATTTTTTCAGGGTCATATATTATATTCCCAGTTTTGTCTTTGATTGCAGATATAGTTGTTTTTTCTTTATTTATTTTTAACTGATTAGCTAAGAAGCTACCTGATTTATTACTATGTTCAAAGTTTTCTATTCTAAGTCTTTGGATTAAGAACTGCGTCCTTTTATTAATAATTTCATTTAACTCTAATTTTGCTTTCCTTATTTTACTTAAGCTCTCTTTATCCAGGGAAGGTTCTAATGATTTAATAGTTTCTTCTAATTCCTGAACATGTTTATTTTCTGTTCTCTTTTTATTTGATGAGAATGAAATTATTTTACCTCTAATCACAGCTTTCCCTGCTTCCCATAGAGTGGATGGCGACATACCAGGGAGATCATTAAATTCCATGTATGAAGCCCATTCTTTTTCAATATATTTAATAAATTCTTTATCCTTAAGTAATGATGTATTAAATCTCCAATTTTTATATTGAAGGGTTGCAATTTTATTTGCTAAATTTAAAGAAACAGGAGCGTGATCGCTGATCACTATAGGATGTATCTCAGTGTCTGAAATGTCATTCAACAGTGAGCTGCTGACTAACAAATAGTCCAATCTAGAATAAGAATGATGTACGTTTGAGTAAAAAGTGTATTTTCTGTCGTTGGGATGAAGCGATCGCCATGCATCGCAGAGTCCATAATCGCTCATGTACTGTTTAACTATATCTATGGATTGCCATCTGCGCTGAGTCCCTGCTGTACTGAGCCTGTCTATTTCTTCATTTAGTCCAAAGTTGAAATCTCCCCCAAGAACAAGTGAGCAATCCATGTGATTAGCCAGAACCGAGAAGAAAGTATGAAAGAATGAGGGGTCGTCAACATTTGGACCATATATACTAACTATACATAACTTTTGGTTATTTATAAATAGTTTTAATATTATAAATCTACCTTCTGGATCTGTAGCTGTGTCTATTACTTTAAAATTAGTATTTCTATTTATTAATATTGCTACTCCTCGTTGTCTAGAGTTATAGCATGAAGAAAATATATTAGGATACTCTGGTGTTTTTAAATCATTAGCTGTTGAACTTGATTTATGAGTCTCCTGTAGTAAGACGACATCTGCCTTCAGTCTTGTAAGATGGTTGAAAATCTTAATGGTTTTATCTCTGCAGCTAGCGCCGCGAATATTCCATGTTATAAATTTTACAGGATTCATAGAGCTAAGATAAACCTTAGATATGTACTATCGCCAAGGATGAATATAGGTGTAATTTTGGTTTGTCCATGGGGTTGCCAGATTGAAAAAAAACCAGAAGCAGAGATAAAGCGAGGCAAATAATGCACCATACAGGTGTGTACAGAATGAAAGTATGATGGAAAAACATGAATATGCCATGATAAAAGTCTGTGTGTGTGAGAGAGAAAAAGGAAAAAAGGTGATAAAGAGATTTGGTTGTACACATGTGAGAAAGATAATAGTGAAAAAGAAAAAATGAAAGAAAAAAAAAAAAGTGCACAGCCCTGCCCCTACCCACATTAACAAACAAAAACAGCCTGCTGAGCTGTGCTTTTTTTAAAAACTATAGTTGTCTGATAAAGCTAATTCTGTCTTGGTTCTGTTAAATATGACTAATAAAGCCAAGGAGTAACCTGAGGGTCCCTAAACAGCTGACCGTTAACATACAGTTTATCCACACTAACCGTAGCCCTACAGCCCTCACTAATATGTTTTTTTCTAATTGGAAATAACACGCGTCTTCTGTCCAGGATTTCTTTCGGAAACTGATCATTAACGCTGTAATTCGTCCCCCGTAGCTCTCTCCCGCGTCCTTTGACTTGTTCTTTTTGTTTAAAATGTTCAAATTTTGCAACAATTGGTCGCGGGCGGGTGTTGTTGTGTTTCTTACCTCCGAGTCGGTGAACCCGATGGAAGGTTATGCTTTTAACCGTGTCGTCTGGCAGTTTCAGCTGGTGTTGAATGAACTTTCGCACGGCTACTTCAGCATCTTCCTCAGGCTGCTCTGGTATCCCCGAAAAAACAAGATTGTCCCTCATTGATCGGGCCTGGATGTCTAGGATAGACTCCTTGAAGCTTTTGTTTTCTCCAGACAGCTGCTTCATTCCCTCGGTGAGTTTTTTAACGTCTTCTTTTAGTGTTTGGTTTTCTGTAACTAGTGAAGCTACTTGTTGTTGGCTGAACTCCAGCGATTCCCTCAGAGCCTGAAATTCTTTATGAAGAACCTCAACCAGCGCGAGACGGGCGTCCAGGCTGGTTAGCTTCTTGTCTATTGAGTCCAGGATGTCGCCGTAGCTTCTATCTGGCGAGTCGGTGGATGTGCTAGCCTCGGAACGAGTGCGCTTCTGCGACGGTGTGCTCGTTGTTGTATCTGAAGCAGGTTTCCGTGACTTACCCATAACGATGTTATCAAAGCACTCGTCTAGGTAGCACTCCAGCGAATCCAATGTTTCCTCGTCCAGGTTGTTTAGAGAAAAAAAAAAGTAACTTGATGGTTATTTTAGAAGCTGCGTTTGATTCAAAATGATTGTCTTATTTTACCTGGGTGTATACATTACCACATAACCGCCATGTTCACCTATGCACAGCTCTCGCGAGAACTCAGCAGCTCATCCTCTCCCTGTCGTCCGTGCAACTCACAGCAACCCAACTGCCCGTTAACAGATTATTGTTCAGTCACTTTGCTCCTCTCCTTACATCATTGCAAATCACCTTCAATCTCCTTTTGGAAATTTAATAGTAACCTTTTGCTTAGCTCTCAATTTTGCACAGAAATCAGGAAATTTATTGAAGATGTTTCATTACTCAAACTTTCTCCTTTGAATAAATGGGAATGGTTTAAATTTAATGTTAGGATAATAGCGATAAGAACTGGTAAATATCTGTCTAATCTGATGAAGGCCAGACAGTTTCAACTTGTCAGTAATATCAATAATCTATGCTCTAACAAAATGTTATCAAATGATGAAAAAGGCCAATTGGAAATTTTTAAATGTCAATTAGACAAGTTATTTTTAGATAAAGCACAGGGAGCCTTTATTCATTCCCGGGCTCGATGGATTGAGGAAGGCGAGAAAAACTCCTCATATTTTTTTTATCTTGAGAAATATGGAGGACTACGGGGGTCATTGGAAAAGCAATACAGCATTTTGACGATAACTGCTTAATTGTGAATTAAAAATATAGATTGCTAAATATAATTTCAAATTCAACAATTAATCCATACAAAAAAAAGAACTTTTAGATGTTTTTCAAATTTGTCTTTTTTTGTATGGATTAATTGTTGAATTTGAAATTATATTTAGCAATCTATATTTTTAATTCACAATTAAGCAGTTATCGTCAAAATGCTGTATTGCTTTTCCAATGACCCCCGTAGTCCTCCATAGAGAAACAGACACAATCCAAAAAGAAAATCTCTAAACTGAACATTAATGGGTGTGTTACACAGGACGCTGATTTAATAAGTCAAACAATTAGAGATTTTTACTGCAAACTTTATTCTTCCCACTATTCTGAATCTAACTGTAAGTACTTTTTTAGTGAAATCGTCAATTCTATTGAAACAATTGACTTGAAATTGAAAACTGATATGAATGACGACCTAACAATTGAGGAGTTAGATAAAGCTATCCATTTAATGGCTAAAGGGAAGTCACCAGGCCTCGATGGATTAACTGTAGAGTTTTATGTTTTCTTTTGGAAAGATGTACGAAATATGCTTTTTGATGCTCTTTTGGAATGTATTTCAAATAACAATCTCTCACCTACTATGAAACAAGGTCTTATAACCTTGATTCCAAAGAGCCAAAAAGACCCATTGCTGTTAGATAATTGGAGACCCATTACTCTATTATGTACAGACTATAAACTGTTGGCTCTCGTCTATGCAAATCGGTTGAATGCCGGTTTAGATAAGGTTATTAATGAATGTCAATCTGCCTTTATGAAAGGTCGGAATATACATAACCACACCAGACTGATTCTGGATATGTTGGATTATAGTCAGTTTATTGACAATGACAGTTTGATTCTATTTCTGGATTTCTATAAGGCGTTTGACTCATTAGAGCACTGTTTTATATCAGAAACCTTAAAATATATGGGATTCGGAAGGAAATTTTGTCACATAATCAAAATGTTTTACACCGATATCAGTAGTGCTGTATTTCTTGGTACTGGTATAACTTCTAGTTTTCCGATGTCTGAGGGAATCAGACAGGGATGTCCAATCTCTCCGAAATTATTCATTTTGACTACACAAATGCTTTGTCTGGTAATCATCAAGAACTCCTACTTACATGGCATACACATTTTTGATAAAGAATTCAAAATCAGCCAATTTGCAGATGACACAGCTATTTTTCTAAAGGACAAATCCGTGGTTGACATAGCTCTTAAACTTATCTCAATTTTTTCCAATGCATCCGGATTGTTTCTCAATATTAAAAAATTTGATCTGCTCCCAATTCATTCATGCTCCGAAACTTCCATTGCCTCCATTGGAGTTAAATCTGAGGTTAAGTACTTGGGAATTATTATTTCTAAAAATCCTGTTAAGAGAGAAGAGGTGAATATTGCCCAGCGTTTGGCTGACCTTAAGAAAACCCTAAGTTACCATCTAACCCGGGATCTTACTATTTTTGGATGAGTTCTGTTATCCAAAGTTTAAGGGGTATCACAATTAATCTACCCGTGTCAATTGGTGTTTACCTCTGTTAGAAGTATAAAGAAGGCCAATTCGATTTTGTTTCAATTTTTATGGAGGAACAAAACCCATTATCTAAGGAGGTCTCAATTAGTCAAGAAATATATTAAAGGAGGGGTTAAAGCCTTAGACTGTGAAGCGCTATTAGGTTCATTTAGAGTCAAGTGGCTGAAAACCTTCTTGACAAATCCGAACTCTATATGGTTTCATATTCCTAGAGCCTTATTTGACAAACTTGGTGGCTTAAACCTTTTACTTAGGTGTGATTTCGAGTTATCCAAGATTCCTATTAAGTTTTCCAGATTTCATGGACAAGTATTACATTTTTGGAAGATGGTTTTCACCCACAATTACACTCCACATGATTCTTTGTTATGGAATAACAGGTCAATACTTATTAATAAGAAGTCTTTTTTCAAAGCTGAATGGTATGACAAAGGTGTTCTGTTTGTATCTGACCTAATGGACAACGATGGTATTCCACTAAATTACCAAGAATTTGTCAAAAAGTATAATTTTAATTGCCCCTTTGGTGAATTCTTGAAAATATGTAAAGCTATCCCGGCTGCCTTGACCTTACTTATTCAAAACACACTAAGATACTCTAACATCAAACCAACTCTTCCCAACTTAAAAATAGGAGATTGTAAACTCACTGACAAAAAATGCAGTAATTCGGTTCTTACATCTGCTTTTAAATCGAAGCTGTTTGGTGATTACTTTAGTAGAATGCCATCAGTAATAGACCCAGAGATAGCAGAGAAGGCGCATTCAAACTTTCTGAAATGGCCAGTCTCTTCCAAAGTCAAAGAGACTCACTTTAAAATTTGTCACAAAATCTCCCCAGTGGCTGTTTTTTTGCACAAACGATTTAAGTTTGAATTATCCCATTGTGCCTTTTGCGATTGTCCTGAAGAATCATTAGATCATTTATTTTTTTTGTGTCCCGTTTCATTTAAATTTTGGAGTGAAATCAAAGATTGGTTGCCTGTTTAAATAGCTAACATTCCAGATCTCAACATTACCCATGTTTTATATTATTTTAACGATCTGGGGAAAAAAGCATCCGACGTTGTGAATATTGTTTTATTGCTTGCCAAATACCATATCCATTGTTGTAAGTGGGGAAATGCTGCCCCTTGTTTTGATCATTTTTTGAACGAATTTAAACTTTACTACTCCTCATTGAGACTCTTGAAATCTGAACGAGACCAAAAAATGTGTTCTAACTTATCTATGTTTCTTGTATTTTGAATTGAATCTCATATGTCTGTAGCTTTATTTTTTATTTAATTAAGTTTGTGTATGCCCCTTATTCTGTTCCCTTATGCTGTTAACCTGTTCTTTTGCACTGTTTCTGTACCTGTACTAGATGTTTGTACTTGATTTTGTTCAATAAAATAAAAAAATATATATATATTTTCTATTGAAGACAAGCTACTGCGCATGTACAACTTATAACAGACAACACAACCACATCTTAACTCCCCTTAAACTATTAAATACTTATCTTACACATCTGAAAGAAAATATACATATATTTCTAAACATTTTTATGTTATTATAAAAATTATTTTCCACTTTTATTTAAAGAAATGCGCAAGTTGTCAGTGGTGGTGCGTTGCCCTAGCGCCCGCTATTGGCCAGCCGCCACTGTAGGCAATCATAAAGGTTGGAAAGAATATGGCTTGAATAATTACAAATAACAGCACTGACATAGAGAAGGTAGTTTCAAGTTGTTTCTAGTGCCCTAAACTCTATGCTGGGTGAGCTAATTTGGATAAGTTCTGAAATGAGGTCTCAAGAATTTTTCTCAAGTAAGAGAGAAGTCCTTGCTGAGTAATAACACTGAAACAAAGGAAAGTCTTTGGTTTTATGTACAGTAATACATAAATATTTGAAATGGGAAAAGTTGCTGCTTAAGTTTTTATAATAGCAATTTGCATTTACTCCAGAATGTTATGAACAGTAATCAGATGAATTACATAGTCTTTCTTTGCCATAAAAATACCACTGCATTTCATTGCTGTCAATGAAGGACCTGCTGAGATCATTTAAGTAATTGTCTTGTTAACTCAGGTGAGAATGTTGACGAGCACAAGGGTGGAGATCATTATGTCAGGCTGATTGGGTTAGAATGGCAGACTTCACATGTTAAAATGAGGGTGATGCTTGAAATCATTGTTCTTCCATTGTTAACCATGGTGACCTGCAAAGAAACACGTGCACCCATCATTGCGTTGCATAAAAATGGCTTCACAGGCAAGGATATTGTGGCTACTAAGATTGCACCTAAATCAACAATTATAGGATTATCAAGAACTTCAAGGAAAGAGGTTCAATTCTTGTTAAGAAGGCTTCAGGGCGTCCAAGAAAGTCCAGCAAGCGCCAGGATAGTCTCCTAAAGAGGATTCAGCGGAAGGATCGGAGCCACTTCTCAGCAAAAAAAAACCATCAGGGACAGATTGGCCTTCTGCATAAAGTATGGTGAACGGACTGCTGAGAACTGGGGCAAAGTAATATTTGCCGATGAGACATCTTTGCGATTGTTTGGGGCATCCGGAAAAATGTTACAATTGCCTTGTAACACCTGTTTTGGGGGTGGCGATACGCAAATAATTACATTTTCCGGTTTTAGTGTTTTTCGTCAAGCATGTATGTAGGCTACTTATGCTGGGCAATTGGGATTTTTAGAGTCATTTAGAATATGTAGAAGTAAAAAAAAATCCTATAGACCTATTAGGATGTTAAAAGTACATTTTTAAATACAAAAATACTTTAATTCCTAAAAACGGTGTAACACCGAAAACGCTTTTCGTCCCCAACAGAAGTCAAAAGGTTTTACTCACATCATCCACTGAGGTCTTTGATCAAACTTTATTAAAGTATTACTTTACTTTACTGTGACTGTAGTTTAGTTCAACTTACTTTTACGTGTTTGCGCAGGATTGATGTGCAATTTCTAAAAGCTTTGACCTCAGTCTCTGGCCTAACACATAATAATGCAGTTGTATTTCTTGAACTTAAACCAAAGCAGTGACTTATATTTAAGAGAGTTTACGTAAAAATTTCCGTTTCACAATGGGAGAAAATAGAGGTCAATCTGGCAATGTTCCTCAAGTTTTAGACACAAAAACAAAACATGATTGTCGAGTCAAACATCACGCCAAGGTTTCTAACAGTTGATGTATCTGAAAGTCTCAAGGCATACAAAAAATGATAACTTTAGTTTCTCTGCATTCAATTGAAGAAAACTTTCAGCCATTCAGGTTTTAATGGAATTTAGGCATTTAAAGGGCCTATATCATCCAAAATCAAGTTTTGGGAGCTTTCAACCATGTAATGTAATGCGATTCTTTCAAAAAACCCTGCCAGAGTGTTTTTTTTGGCTTAATTCATGCATGTCTGAGTAATCCTCCTCATATAAACGACTGAGTGGTAACATGTGAAGTGAAGTGAAGTATTTGACGTCACTATGTTACCACTAGGACGTGCTAGAGATGTCTGCACAAAAAAGAAAAATAAGAGGTGTCTGAACCAACCCTGCAGACTTGCAAACACACCCTCCTCCTTCTAAAAAGCTCATAGTTACTCTGGTTTTCCCTGCTAGAACAACTTTTTTTGAACAAACAAAACCCACAGCTTTTTTATATACTGGGCTTGAAAGTTTGCTTGCTGGACTCAGCTATGTTGGTTTGGGCTCTGTCTAAAGCCTGGATATGCTCATCTGTAGCCTAGTAGATTTAGCAGCTGAAATAAGCTTTATTGACTCTGGTTTTTACAAAAAATTATTTAATAAACCAAATGTCAGAGCCCTTAATATAACAGAGTTTCATTGTGGTACTTCGTGATTTTCAAATTCTTTGTCAGGCTTCTGTTTGAAATTAAGCTCAGCACTGTTTGTCTCAGTGTGATCTGCCTTTTTCTAATGGCCGTTTCAGCCAATTAAAAAAAGGCAGACCCCCCCCAAAAAAAACAAGTTGACGTTTAGCGTGAGGGTCAGAGATATTTATAAATAGGAAAAACAATCTTTCTATGTGTTCTGTAAGCCCACGCTGATGACCAGTGTCGCAGGGTCATATTAGAAAGAAGAGGAAATGAGCTCTGTCAGGGAAAAAACACAAACTGAGTGCAGCAGAAATAGTTCTTCACATAAAAAAACTGACGTACATTTATTTCTCTAGAGTCTGGGAAGGAGTAGCAAATAAAATGAAAACCAGTTTTTTACTGTTTCCAGGTCTCTATGATTCTTTATTTGGTGGTGAGATTTTCTTATGTAATAAGAAAAATATGAGATTCCTCATTTTGCACAAAGGATGTTTTAGTTCTTTAAAAATGACAGGGAAATGCTTGAACCACAGCACTGTTGGATTTGTGAAAATAGTTTTGAATAACAGTTAATGTGAATCTATTTGGTTATTTATTTGGTAAGGTGTTCTCAGTCACCATAATTAGCCTGCACATTTTTTTGTTTAAAAAATATAACTAGAATGGAAAAAATGTAGTATTCAGAAAAATCTAAATGGAAAAAGTGGAACTTTTTAAATAAATAATTTCTAACACAATTAAATAAATAGAATTGGAGAGTTGAAAAGAAAAAGCACTGAACGTGACATAGAAGTCATGTAGCCTCCTTTTTAGAAAAGTAATACACTGATGAAGCTGAAAGGTAATCAATGTTCCCATTTTAAAATAAAAGCTTTGAATACTACAGTTTAGTTTAAAAATGCACATGTCGGGGAATAATTTATTCTGTTTCTGTCCTGAGCATCACACAGACTGAGCCTGGATTAAATGTTACCAACTGAGTTGATAAACTGAACTTGGAAATACTGTTAAGACCTAAAACAATAAAATAAGCTGCAACCAAATGAAGTAGTTGCAACTTATTTAGTTAATCTTTTTTTGTAATCAGTATATATTTTATGCAGGGTGCTGGTGCCAGTGGTTTGTATCAATAAGTAATTAAATATTTTCAGTCAGATATCAATCTGGCGGTGCGGTGGGGGTAGCGTGAAAAAAATTCTCTTCTCTAGGGGGGGCATGGCTAAAATAATTGAGAAGCACTGCTTTAAACTAACCTAATTAAAATTTATGGAACCTGTTGACAAAATAAATTTAATTAAAGTAAACATTTATTTTTTTGAGTGTGCTCATGAAATACAGTCCCCAACTATGAGTGCCCAGAGATCCTTGGGTTTTCATACCTAGGACCATAAGGCTGCTAATTCTGCTTTGGTCATAGGCTTTTACTTGCAATATATAAAATATTGGGAAAAAATACACATGTAGTGTATTTTGCAAATGGTGCAGAATAATAAACCATTAAATCCAACTTTACACACATCATGGAATGGCCCCCTCTTATTTGGTACAGCTTCTAAGCCCTTATGTTCCGGCGAGAACCCTGAGGTCATCTGAACAGCACCTTTTGCTTGTTCCTCCTGCCAGCTATAAGGCCCGTGGGGAAAGGGCTTTTTCAGTTTGTCCTCCTAAACTCTCTCAGGATTAAGTCCCTGTTTTTTGTTGTTGCTGTTTTGTTTGTTTTTGGAAAAAATTGCTGTGACCTCATATTGTATATCTAAGTGAGGTCTATGGTACCATGAATGTAGCATTAGATCCTTCAGACCCACTGTTGGGTGAAGCAATTGTGAACTGGTTCATCAGCAAAAAAAAAAAAAAATCATGCATTTATCTTTATTTAAAATGAAAACTGCAGGTAATTGTGGGTTGATTTTGGCCCCACCTTCACCCTGAAAAGCTCCAACCAGCTCATCTTTAATAGTACCAGCCTTTACCAGAACCCACATCCACCTTGCAGCTGTCTGACTTAAAGTGGAGCTCAGTGCCCATTACTGATCCAGCTACAGGCCCATCCATCTGCTCCATCAAGAGTCACTCTCATTCCACCAGTCCAAAAACCCGGGCAAAATCTGCCTTCAGATATTTCTTGGTCCAGTCTGGATGCTGCAGCTTATGTGTCTTGTTCACTGGTGGTCAAGTTTAGCCTTCTCTACCTTGACATGTCTCTTGAGCACTGAACACATTGTAGTACTAGGTAATGGAATAGCACAGAACTTGAAGGTTATTGGTTCCTGGTAGCTTAATGTTAGATTTTTTTTCAAATTCTTGTCATTTTTCCTCTACATGTTTCTTGTGACCCTGTGAATTATTTGAAACTAAACATTTGATGGTTCTGTGATCAAGCCACAACAAATTTTAGGCAGGTGTGTGATTTATATCACGCCCCCTAAAATACTTCACAATTGTGTGCACAGTCAATGACAAATTCCTTTACATTTTAATTTGATCCCTGATTTTAGATTTCAATACAAGTTTTCTTCACCTTTTTTTCCACACAGCCCCTCCTACACAATTTCTTTTCTAAATCCGTATTATGAATTATTGTAGAGAGGATGTCTTCCAAACATTTGCTGGCTTGATGCCTCTCTTAACAATAACAATAGTCTTGTCAAAACATCAAAACAGAAGAAGACAAAAAAAACAAAAAACGGAATCAATCCTGTACACTGACTCATGCACCTTTTTTGCTTGGTATGACTTATGGCTGAATCATAGAAAGGCAGCAAGGTTGCGTGATAGAGTATTATTTATTGGCAAATCAGTAAATGTCAGAAGTCAGTAAAAGATTTTCTTCTGGTAGAGTCCAGTTCCCTAACCAATTCAGTAAGAAATCCATAAAAAAATAAAATAAATTCTGACAGAGAAACTAAAAGAAAGTTTATTTCTCCCTTTTTCAGTTTTAACTCCTTAGCAGAAGACATCAACGTACAAGTTGCGCATATGAACATAGAAATTCAGAGCAAGTCAAATGGGGCTGTCAGAGTTTAGTCAAAAACGATATCTGTTTTGCACATCACAGTGGCTTAAGCTGTTTATTTTGTAAGGCAGTTTGCAGGAATAGTAGCATGTGTGTGTGTGTGTATGTGTGTGTGCTTGTTCATCTTTGCTGACGGCTAAGAGGAAAGCAGTTTTAATCACCACTCACCCTTACACCCCGCTGACAGCGTCAGAGGACCAGTCTCACCCCCTTCCTATGATCAGCCTCACCAGCTGTCTGCTTAGCCTTCCATTCATCTCTTAATTATTTATTTACCTCCACTTTGTTCATACATATTCCCTGGAGGAACACATCTTTTGAGCATTTCAGCAGGGCCTCACTTTAAGTGGCTGAGCAGTGAAAGTTTTTTTTTTCTCTTCATTTATGTTTCACAGAGAAACCAAGTTTCTTCTTCCTTTAATTTTGACATGTGCTTTTTTTTTGTTGACAGTTTCTTTTAATGGATGGAGAGAGCTTATTTGACATAATATTTTGAGTTGGCTGAACTTATTTTTTTTATTTACACATGTTTATTAAACTAAAATCTGTTTTTTATGATGAATAATAACTCAAATAGGAAGCTAATTAAGAAGATCAAATGCATACAGAGTTATCCATTGATTTATAATATACGTTATATTTACAAACTCTATGGAAAACTTTTAAAAAATATGTTCTGGTAAAGCAAGGAAATATTAAAGTTATTTTCTATCTTTACAAATGTGACAGAGATGGATTAAAATTAAACATTTTCCCTAAAAGTTAGAAGTTCATAATTTTGTATGAGACCATGTCTGACCATGAAACAGGAAACACATTTTACTCCTACTTCAATTTTCCTCATCCTATTGTTTTTATTAGGATTTTGTGTTAGGGTGTCTCTTTAATTTTCAAATTTGTTTATTTCAACATCCTTCTATGTTTTGTATATGAAGAAAAATATGTGCAAAAGTGTTTTTGTGCTTTGTAATCTGCTTTTCTAGTTCAGGGATGTTTTAGATGTTTCACTGATTTCAACACACCTGATTTTGATTGCTGACAAATAGCCTAGGCTTTTTTTCAACTAAAATCTTCTGTGTTAATGCAGGAAACATCTAAAACATGGAGGATGGTGTCGCTTGGAAAGCAGGGTTGGGAAACATTGCCTTAGGCCCTGTCTTCACGGAGATAAAACTAGGTGTAGCACATTTAATCAAACAGGTGTCCCATCTAAAAGAAGCCAGTGTTTCAGGACATCATAAATGAGCATGTTTGAATCGGGTACGAAAGTGAAGAAATCTCACAATGCCGGGTCTCAGTATTTATGAGCTCTCCGACATTTTCTCTGAGTGTAACGTGTATGTGCATCTGTATGATAAAGTAAACAAGCATGGTGCTGTACAATGTTGCATTCCCAATAAAGCAAATACTGACCTCATTATGAATCTTAGAATATGATTTACTGTCCCTTTTCTATCATCAACAGCATAAAAATGGATCTGGAGAACCACAAACACCATATGCTTTTGAATATGGCTCTGATTTGTAGCAAAATTAGTTGTGTACGGCCCTGGGTTGACTGCGCAAGGTGTGTGTTTTTTTATTTATTTCTCTGGCAGTGTCACAGTGCCACCAGTGAGCCTGGCATATTTACTACAGCAGATTCAGCAGTTTGTGCTAATCTATGTGGTCAAAGGTTGGAATTATTGTGCTGCTGTTTTAAAAGATTGTTTTTGAAACAATATCTGTTTTGTCTCCACATTCTCCCTCACAGCTGTAGAACATTAAGTAAGTTACTCACCTCTTTCTACTTCCAGAAAATAGTTTCTAGTAACTAAGCTTCTACCACTCCAGGCTGGATTATGTTTTAGCTCTGTCAATTCTTGATCTAAAAAAACAACAAAAAAACTTTCTAGCAGGCTCAGTTTGTAAATTAGGTCTCTTGAAAATTTGGCAAGGTACTAGGGGTGCAAAAAATCTTCCTTGCACAAAATCTTGTAAATTTAAAAAGGTGAAAAAAATGTGTCATAAAAATCAAGTCTGTCTTGCGAAGTGCTCAGAAAACTGCAAATGTTTTTCATTTTTCTTGCAACATTAGGAGTAAAGACAAATCCTAAATAATTTTGCAGTATTCTAGGTAACCAGGTGAATTTATTGCTATACCAGTAAAACAGTACAGCAAAAAGAGGATTTTTGGTACATTATACAAGAAGAAACATGTAAAAATATATCCAAATGCGCTTAGTTTCTCTCTATATATAGCAATTAGATCAGATGTGACTATTTCTAAAAAAGTTTTTTTTTTTCATATATACTTACAATATATTAGGGGTGTAATGAAAAACATAATGGTTCCTTGCACATTCATAAGATTTACAGGTGTACAAATATGAATTCAGATCTGGTGAAATGAAGTTCTGTCATAGGTTTTTCTCATGGAGATAGATTTATGATTCTAATCACTGGGCAATTTCTCACTTTTGCTTTGTGAAAAATCTGCAGGGTCTTTTAACTAAAATCAACTAACATAAGAAAAAAACCACATGGATATTTTCAAAATAATACAAGAAAATGTCCCGATGGCTAGTTTTATCATTCATAATCATAAGTTGCTGGTTTGCTTACCACTGAATATATAAAACATTAATTTCCTTGTTTTTCTCCACAGATGTCTTCTGGTTGCAAGACAAGTGGCAGAACGCTGGGACCAGGCAAGCTGCATATTATAATTAGTCTCACAAGGAAAGACCTTGGTTTGTCTCCACTGAGATATGTAAAGAAATTCTGCCTCAAAAAACTCTAGCTTTGCAGAGTTGTGTTCAGTAAAAAAATAAATAAAATAAACATGAAGCCTGATGGAATGTATGATGATTTCAGAGAGGAAGAAAAAATAAACTAAGGTTATAAGCTGAGTATCTAATTGTCAGGACATTACAAGATGAGTGTCAATTCAGCTACAGCAAAGATTGCTAAGTAAGGAATATGTGTGGCAAGGCTTGTAACAAGGCGACTCCCGGGTGAGAGTCATGCGCGTTAACCGGTCAGCCAAAGGAGTATCCGTGTGGTCAAGCAGAGCACATGATCAATTGGAGCTATAGTGACAGCACCCTCACTCTCCCTTCCCCTCTTACTATAAGCATATCATTGTGCTCTGTGCCACCAATTTTGAATCTATGGACTTATGACCAGAACCACATGGATCCTGCCAGCAACCTCAAATGTGTTTAGGTGCGTAACAAAGGCCTGGGTAGGATTTGATCCCTCGACTCCTGGTTGAGAGTCATGTGCACTAACCAGTGGCCAAGCAGCCACAGCGTATGATCAATTGGATCCATAGTGACAGTACTCTCACACTGTCACATGTATATCACCATGGATTAGTTAAAAAAATATTATCTGAATGTACAAGCTGTTTTTACACCAAATAAATTGAAACATCATTAGAAAAAATACTCTGTATAGGTGATGGTAAAATAAGTCTATGTACACCTGAATAGGGTTTAGAGAAGTGGCTTGTTGGTTTTTACTGTAGTTGATCAGTGAAAAATTAAACCATTTGTTTAAAAAATAAGAAGTCATTGTGAAACTATGTAGAATTAGAGAGATGAATCTGCTGGTTAATCAATACACAGAGCTCCCTAGACTTTTTGAATCTGCAACACAGAACTTTTCCTTACAGGTCAGAACATAATAGTCATATAAATTGAATAGAGGAAGATTGACTGAGAAAGTGAAAAGGACACATGCTTCAACTGATAAAGACAAACAGAATTTGCACTTGCACCACTGAATTTAAGCCTGTGTAGTCAATGAGACATGGATCCTGCAGATGAGGCACCACGCTTCAAATCACACATGAATGAGTCAATGTAATTACATCAGCTCTGTTGTTGCAAAGAGGTTAGGGCTTTATAAGCATCACACTTACAGTTCAAGGCAAACCATGTGTAATTTTGATTGATGGTGTGCAGAGTTTATTTAATTTCTGCTGGCCTTTTGTCCATCTAATCCTCAAAAAGGGTTACGAGTCCCGTTCTTTAGCTTAGCAGAAAACAATTCAGCTATTGCTCCAGATGAATTTAAATAGCATATTGCATCAGTTTGTTTAGAAATACAGAACTGGCTATTACAGTTATTAACCATAAAATGTAATTTAGGTTTTGTAAACACTTTATTGAGGATTAAATCTATTTTGCACCGCAATTCTTTTCCATAAACTTTGTAATGTCTAGAATTTATTTGCTTTTTACAACTACAATGTCCTATGTGCAGCCGTTTAACAGAAGGTAAAGCACAGTTACTAAGTAATTCATTAGCTTTCACTTTGGGATCTAGTTATCATGATTTATAAATTGTATATCACATTAATATTAAAGAACATTCAAATATTTTACTCTTAGAAATAAAATATGTGAAATGAAAAACTTTATAGGCCACCCCAAAAATTCAAACGGTAAATAAAAATAAACGTTGTAGTTTAACAGGTTTTAAATGAACAAAAATGCAGCAAGGAATCCACATGCAGTTCATCATTTTCTGCCTCACAGCCATTCAAGAACAACAAATCACGGAACCACCATTATCATTAATATCCTGATGATCATCATCAACACCAACTTAAGAACCAAAATAATTGCTAAACACAAAACTAATGTCAGCTCCCTAGGCCTATATTATCTTTAAATCAGTGGGGACCTAAGATGCCACAAGACCGGTCCTTGACCCAATTTCTCTAATATTTTTAACAAACCTCGCTCTGATTTGATTGGTAATGTGCCCTATTATTTCAGCACAAGCGTGGTATCATTTGTGAATACTTTAATCCAGTTTCTGTAGTCATCATGGCGGAGGGATTTTGTATTTTGAAACTGCAATACATCTGAAAGACACATTTGTTTCTTGCATTAAATGAGCATTTATTTTAACTTATCTGAAAATTCAACTCTTCTTTTGTGAGTTAAACTGTCTCCAAAAAAAAAAAAATGTCAGACTGTTCTTGACTCATTGCTGACTTCTACATTTATCAATTCTTTGGACAGATGCAACCCAGCTTTGATTTTTGCAAGCAGCAGACTTTGTGTATTGATACATACTGTAAATCCTAACTTGTGATTCTTAGTAAATTGAGCCAGGTATTCCTACCTTTCCACTTGCTCCTCTGATTTTACTTCCAGTTAAAAGGGACGGCTCAATGACCTGATTCAGCAAGCTTTGTCATCTTCAATGCTCATTCTTTTGGCGTATGAAACTAAAATGATCCAATTTACATTTAGACATGATCTCCAAAACCTGAGTAAAACTTTGCCCAATCTAATCCCAGGCAGTATACACAACATTCCAAACAGTAGTGATGTTATGATGTGAGCCAAGAATACGAAGCGTTTGTCGAGCAGTGGAGGGGGTGTTTCCAAAAAGCGCATATCGAGGCTTGCTTCATGTAGGGGAGGCTGCCTGCCTGTACCAAGTGACTGCTTCAGGAAGCGGTTCAGCGTTTGTCGAGATTATTTGTTACATGTTGCAGTGTCTAATAAGCCCTTGTGGGCTGGGCATCTATTATGGTGCATGACACTTAAATAAATCAAATCAATCAATCATGTTGAGTGGTTTGACAGCAATATTACTCACTCAGGCTGCAATCAAAATGTGGGTTTATGTTGGAAAGTCGCAGTCAGTTTTGAGTTTGGAAAGAGTTTTAATAGTTTTGATAGGAGAGTTTGGTTAGAGTTTCTATATTTTGGAGATAGTTTTGTGAGTATAGAAACATAGAGTTGGAATGTTTAGGAGAGTGGGACACATCTCGCTTATGCGTGGACAAATGCGAGCCCCTGCGTAACCACATTGCTGCGCAACGCAAGACCTGTCAGTGGCAGGCTGTCACACAAGCTGCATTTTTGCGTCCTGCAAAGCAGAAGTTAAATTTATTTCCTCTGGGAGACAAGACCTACGCTCAACGCACACATCAAAAGATAGGACCAATTTTTTTCCAGATTGCGCAAGTCACTCCCTCGAGATTTGCGTCACGCTCAGGATGTGTGGCTACTGTCAGTTCACTGCATTGAAAGCTAAGTGAAAACGAGGAAAAAAAACGTGTTGCACGGTCAAAACGTTTACACATACGTGGGATGTGTGTCCCAGGAGAGAGAGAGAATGGATCAAGCTAGGTAGAGGACGATTTCTCCCATGTGTGAACATTTTACCCTGATAACTCCTAATAGGGTAACCTCAATCTAACTTTGTCAGACAAGTTAGATTTGCTTATTAAGAGCGGTATATTTTTAACCGTTTCTTATGTTATTCAAAGGTGAACTGTTTATTGTCTTCCAAAGAGATTTGGGTTCAATAACAATACTTCATCCATGCTAAGGCATTACCATAATTTGCATGAGAATAAGGAGCCAAATATTAGCAGGCTTGAAATTCCCCTGGAATATTTGGAAAAGCAAAAATTACTGTTCCCGATTTTATATAGTCTAGCTCTTGTGTTTTTGTGTACGGCAGCATCTTCTGTTTCTTGTGAAAGAGTGTATTCGAAGGCTGGTGAGGTTGTGTCCAATAAAAGGAATTGCTTAAAACCAAAAACTGTTAAGAAACCGCTATTTTTGAATAAAAATGGATAAAGTTTCCCCTATTCTGTACATCATTGTTCAAGTTACACAATCATTTTCAGTCCACTCTTCCTAGTTCCACAAGCATTTTCACTTTCCTCTACATGCTTAAGCCCATGTATTTTGCATCATGACATGAATGTGTTCTGTCTCTGATGGAAGACCCTCCATAAACATTTATATTACTATTTTTGCGATAATTTACAGACAGAATACATTCAAAAATATTATTATGCACATTTGTAATGTTTTATGTGGAGAATTTTTTTTTCCGTATCTCATAGTCATTCCCAAGAGCCATAGCAAACTTACAACTTCAATGCATCACACATTAATTGTCTAAGAGCTACAGCTGCCTGTGATTATGTATCTGGCCAGTAGGGGGGGTTGTGTTCACATGAAGCCCCATGAGTAGAACCCTTTCTTGAACCAATTGGCTCAAGTGGTTCAATACCTCATGGGGCTTCATCTCACCATCACTACCAAACAGGCTTGCTTAGCAAGAATCTAACACAGATTAGCATAAGCATGTTTGATCAAGCCTTAAAAATAGTGCCACTTTATGGTCACAGAAGGAATAAAGTGAAGGTTATGTTCAGAAGAAGTGAAATTTTTATGAAATTTAACACACAAAGTGGGAAAACTAGGATTTTATTTTAATCTAAAACACATTAACTTGTACAAGAAAAAAAGTGTAAACTAAATTGAAACTGGAATATTTTTAGAGCTCCGCCTTGGTCTGTCAGTTGTGGGTTTCTCAATGCTTCTCATGCTTCTCAATTTCTTTCCTTCCTTCTATCATTTTTCTATACCCACTACTCCTTGCAGGTGAGCTGGCATCTATCTCCATTGGTCATTGGGCAAGATTTGGGGTACACCCTGGACAGGTCACCATCTGTCCCACCACGTCCCAAAGGTTACGTTTTTTGAAATGTGGTGACTGTGGAGGTGAACATATTGAATTTACTTTCCTTTCAAACTAACTGTTTGAGCTAATCTGAGATTGGTGAATTATCATGTTGTTATAGAGCCATCATATGATCGGTACACTTATCATAAATGGGTTCAGGCACATTACTCAGATAGACTGTGGCATTTAAATGTTACTTATTGCTACTAAGCAGTCAATATTAGAAGAACAGAAAAAAATGTATTACAATAAAGAAAATGTCTTCCCCATCATTAAAGGCAGGATAGAACCATGCTTTCATATTGTTTATTCCAAATTCAAACCATACCATGTTGCAGCTAAAATCGAGACTTGTAATACCAGGAAGCACTTTTTCCACCTGTTATTATCCAATTTTGGTGAGCCCATGCGAACTGTAGCCTCACAGTGTGACCATTTTCCTCCTACCTATGACATCAAATACGTTTTGTGCATTAAACTGACATTCAGCTTTCTCTTTTTTCTGAAAATTATTTGCAAACTCAAGAGGTGGCTGCGTAGAAAATTGCAGTAGATCAGCAGTTTCTGAAATACTCTCACCAGCTTGGCTGAGACCAGGGGCATTCTAGGATGTGCTGAGCACCCAGAGAGCTGCCCGGCCAGGCAACATAAATTTGACTGTTTTGTACATTTTAACACACACACATAACAGGAGATATAATGTCAATGGGCATCCAATCACTTAGTCAGTAGCACCTTGGCTTTGATATCAGCATATGCATCTAACATAAGACTTAGAAAGTAACTGCTCATAAAAATATCAAAAACTGACTGAATCAATCAGAAACTATCTTAAAATATCAAGAAAAGCAGAACTTGGAAAGCTTACTCCTCTGCCAAGCACCTCAATACAGTTCAGATTTCATAATACCTGATCATCGCAAAATATAATCACTCCCTCCTTGGCCCATTTATGATATTTCCTCAATATTGAATCCAACTCCGTCAACAACTTTGAGTTATTTTGTTAACAGATAGTGTTATTTTTATTTATTAATTTCATAATGTTACTCCATAGCGTACTGTCTGTTTTCGCTTGCATTTGATTCTTATTAATTTTATGTGTGTGTAAATTTCCACACTGTGGGATCAATAGTCTGTCTGTCCATTCATTCATTCATTCATTCATTCAGACACAAAAAGATAAATGTCTGCAAATTAATAACATCTTTGGCAGATTTATTTTAGTGATAAGAAATATCTGAAACATATCAAAACCTTAGAAAACTTAAGTATTAAATAAAATAAGTATTATTAATATTTAAGTATTAAACTTAAATATTAATAAATTAGTTTCTCATCTTCTGCTTTAGTTTGGTGGACTTCTGATGCCTAAACCAAAGAAAATACTTGAAAGAATGCAAAAACATGTTTTTTTCTGACTTAACAAAACAAAAATATGAATATAAAGCTTTGTTTTTCCCTCCCCCTTCTTTTCTGATTGGTCTTGAAGCCACGCCTACTTTTCCGTATACGTGCCAGGTCAATGGGCCAAGACGTGCGGAGGAGAGAGAGAAAACAACCAGAGTGTTAACAATGGAGTTATCGGAGGTGAGGAAGCTTTTTTGGTTTTAAAATAATGGCGGAGGCTTTATTCGGAGGCTCCGTGTAAACAGAAAACTGAGCATGCGCGCAGTTACGAGCATGAGCACGAGCACACAGCGTTTTTTGATGATTGACTTAGTGCATAATAACTCAAAAGGTATGGATTTTGATTACATTCTTAAGAAACGTCCACAGTGGGACCAGGAACTAATGATATCCATATCACAGTTTGGGGGTGAGGCTGAGCTGCCTTGGCAAAGTCCTGCACTCTGCAAGTAGCCTACTTTTGTAGTTTTTAATTTTTTGATTTGCAATAGTACTAAAAGTTTGCTTGCTTTCAATTTTTTTACTGAAGACAAAATTCAGAATAATCTACAGTTAACATAGTTCATCAATCTTATGCATGGTACAGACTGACTGAATCCATTTATGTGTGACAAATAATCTACTTCAGTGATGTTTATATAATGCCTAACAAGTGTTAAATTTGTACCACTATCCATGGTAACTGTCCAACCTTGGCATTGTGGACGGTACAGTCATCCATTCAATCATTGTAATTTAGCTCCAATCTTATAACCTCTATTCAACACATAAGCACGAGGAAGAAGATGACTGTCACTGCTGTACAATCAAGATGCATTTCAAACAGCACATTAGAATAGAGGTAACACAGCATTTCTTTTAGTTTTAAACTTGTGTTTCCAATCTCACAGTGGCATCTCTCTGATGTATGAATAATAAAGCAATAAGAAATGTAGTCGAAGTGTTTCATATTCATAACATTGTGAACAATGTGTGTAAGCACCCTTGGATTTCATGCATCTAAAAATTACACCTTCCTGTAAATTTTTCTCACCCAAAACCAATGAAATTCATTCACTGAATGTTTCATCATGTCTCTGCCAAAGACGTTATTGAGAAATTACTGAAGAGGCAATGAGTCAGGAAGCAGTGTGACAGTAGGCCGAGTGGAATCCAGGAGAGAAATATTATTACGATATTTTCTTGGAGGATTCTGGAATGGTATTCTGATTCAGTGAAATATGATTTTAAAGTGAGGTTATGCTATCCCCTGATAGATAATAAACAGGCAACAGCCATACTACACAGAGCCTCACAATAGATACACTGAGTATGGAACTGGCCATACAAAGCTCCACCAGGCTGAATACAGATGAAGCTCAAAGAGCAGAAACGCAGTGTAGGGAAAACAGAAACTAAGTAAGGGGAGAGTTGGCACCCAAATGCATTATACTACCTGAGGTAGCCAGTTCAGTCCTGAGTTGCCTGAACTGGCCCCTCTTGAGACAGAGGAACAGCAGCTCTACTTTGATACACATGCGTCGGCGTCCTGATGCCTCCTGCTAACTCCGGCTCGTTAACACGGTTTTGACTAGTTTTAAATTATTTTTTAACTATTTGTTTTTTGTTTTTTAATAATTTCTTTTGACTAGTTTTGACCGTTTTTAACTTTTAGCGACAAATCTTTTATCGGACGCGTTTTTAATCAGAGCACGGACCGCTGTTACTTCCACCATGCCTCCACTCACCTGTAGCTCCGGGTGTGATGAAAATCCAGGAACTTTAGCACAGGATCTCCAATTTACACCTGATCCAGGACCACGAGCGCGACGTGGACATCATCTTTGGCCGAACTTTCGTTGCTGCCACCAGCGCCCAGCTGGCAAACACAATCCCCTAGCAGCCCGGTGAAGCTGCGGAGGGGGAATCCATCGCTGGGTCTCCAGGCGGACTCGGACAGACGAACGCCAGCGGAGGTACAACATCTACGGCAGAGGAGGAGTGCTGGATCCAGCAGGGGGCTAAGCCAAAAGTCCCTGGGGGACGACTTCCCTCCTCTGACTGTCCCTCTGACCGCGCCGAAGACCAGCAGCTCCGCAGGACCGCCGCCCGTCCCCTCCCAGCAGCCAGAGCAGCAGTCGGACTCCGGTAGCCACCCACGTCGCGCCAAACCCAGGACTACAGCCCGGACCCGCCGAGGAGTGCTTCACTACACCCCGAATCCACGGAACGAGCCCTCGGCGCCCTCTAAACACCGCTGCAGTCCTGTGGAAGCCAAGCTGCCCAACATCCAGCAGGTCCTGGATAACGAGAGGTCTTCTGCCCAGCAGCCTGCACACCATCCACCCAGTACTCTCATCATTGGAGATTCTATTATCCGGCATGTTAGGATGAGAGGAGCTGTCACCCTTTGTTTTCCTGGAGCTACAGTAAAGGATATATCTGAACAGATTCTGGACTCCATCCATTGTTACCCTACTGTGAGTAAAGTTATAATTCATGCTGGAACCAATGACATCCGTAAACAGCAGTCTGAGCTTTTAAAGCAGGATTTTATTCATCTTTTTAATTTTTTAAAAGACAAGCCCCAATCTGTTTTTATTTCTGGCCCCACTCCAACCATCAGCAGAGGAATGAATCGCTTCAGCAGGTTACTCTCTCTCAACACTTGGCTTTCTTCTGTTACCGTGTTGCACAACATTGGATTTATAGACAATTTTAACATTTTCTGGGGTAGGAGTCAATTATTTGGGGCAGATGGACTACATCTTAACAGACAAGGTACCCGCATGCTGGCATGAAGCCTGGCATACCCTCGCCCACCCCTGTCGCCTGCACTGGCTCCAGCTGCTTCTGTCCTCTCTGCCCCATCCACAACATCCTGAAAGTCAGCTGGTCCTTGTTCCTATGAACTCAATCCTGATTTTAACAGTAACTCACATATCGGACTTGGACCTTACCCTACTCCATTCATACCTGTTATTGTCAGCAGAGAGCGAAGAAATAATCATAAACTAAGAAAATGCAACCCAAATAATCTTAAACAGTTACTAAAAATCCCACCTACAGTAAATCATACAGTCACTCCATTACCAACCACTATTAATATGGCTCTTTTAAATGTTTGCTCTCTGCTGAATAAAACTTTTATAATAAAAGACTTGATTTTAGATTATAAACTTCAGTGTTTATTTTAAACAGAGACATGGCTGAGTGCAGATGCCCCTGCTGTTCTTACAGAGGCCTCTCCACCTAATTATAACTTTTCTTATTCTACAAGAAGTAGCCAGAGGGGAGGCGGAACTGCTTTTATTAGTTCATCAACTCTTTCTGCCAAACCTGTTTTATTTAATCTGCAACAGACTGGCGTCCTGCAACAGACTGGCGTCCTGTTCAGAGTGTACCCTGCCTAACGCCTGATAATTGCTGGGATAGGCTCCAGCTCCCCCGTGACCCTGAATTGGATAAGCGGTTAAGAAAATGGATGGATGGATGGAATTTTACCACGTTTGAATACACTGCCTCTGTTTTAAGCACTCCTCAGATTTTATGTGTCACAGTTTATAAGGCTCCGAAAAGGAATGCACTTTTTATTCCAGAATTTTCAGAGTTTTTATCAATTTTACACAACTCTTAAGTGAGGTTAATTTTAGCTAGTGATTTTAATCTACATATAGATAACCTTTTAGATCCTTTATCAACAGATTTTTTAAATATTTGAAATTATATGGATTTTAGCAAACATGTCATGCAGCCGACTCACAACAGAGGACACACTCTGGACTTGGTCATAACGTATGGCCTGTCCACCAGTGTGTCCTCTGTTGTTGACTTGGCCGTCTCTGATCACTACCGTGTGTTTTTTAATATCACCAGTTTTATCCAATCAGAGACCTCTGTGAGAACTGTCAGGAAGCATCATCTAAGCCCTGAAGTGGCTGCAGGTTTTCTTGAAGTTTTTAAAAAGTTCCCTCCTTTACCTTTACCTGCCCCCTGTGATTTTATTGTTAATGATTTTAACAGTAGGCTTAAATCTGCGCTCGACCTGCTGGCTCAAATCAAAGTTGTAAACACTCATTCAAAACGTACAGTACCGTGGAGAAATGCAGCTATTAGAAAATTAAAGAGGAGCTGCAGGGTGGCAAAAAGGAAATGGAGGAAAAATAAAATCACAATAAATCATCAGATATACATAGAACATCTCAGATTATATAATAACGCTTTAAGAATTTCCACAAATACATACTTTTCCAGAATCATCTCAGAACATAAAAATAATCCCAAAATTCTGTTTTCCACCATTGACAACATTCTATATCATAATTCTAATACTTTTCAGAAAACCCCCTCAAACACTCTCTGTGAGGAGTTTGCAGACTTCTTCAGAGGGAAGGTAGACACCATCAGATGTGATATTTTATTCTCTCAAACTAACATGGTTTTAGACAAATCTGAGTGTCTGCCTTCACCAGAGGAAACATTGGACAGTTTTGTCCCGGTAGAAGCTGGGACCCTTGATAAAGTTTTCTCCTCAGTGAGGCCCACCACAAGCGCTTTTGACCCGATTCCCATCAGGTTTTTTAAGCAATTTTATGGTTCTTTTAAAGATGAGATTTTAGACTTTATGAATTGCTCTCTTCAGACGGGGGTTTTTCCGGCTGCCTTTAAAGCGGCGGTAGTGAGGCCCCTGCGGAAGAAGAGCAATTTAGATTTTAATGATTTAAACAACTACCGACCGGTATCTAACTTACCATTTTTAAGCAAAGTTTTAGAAAAACTTGTTTTTATTCAACTTAATGATTTTATTAACGCTCATAATGTCCTAGAGAAATTTCAGTCTGGTTTTAGGATGAACCACAGCACAGAGACGGCGCTTTTAAAGATTTTAAATGATTTTAGATTAAACTATGATGCTAAAAAGGTGACAGTGTTGGTTCTTCTGGATCTAAGCGCTGCCTTTGATACAGTAGACCATACTATTCTTTTAACTCGTTTAAAACAGATCGGCCTCTCTGGTGCTGTTCACAAATGGTTCACATCCTACCTCACAGACAGGACTTTTATGGTAAGTCTGGGTACCTGTTCCTCTAAGGTACATAAGATCACTTGTGGTGTGCCCCAGGGTTCAGTTTTAGGCCCAGTGCTTTTTAACCTCTATATGCTCCCTCTTGGCAGTGTTATCAGGAGACATTGAGTTAGCTTTCACAGTTATGCTGATGATACACAGTTGTACATCTCCATGTCTCCTGATGACACACGGCCAATGGATGCACTTTTTAACTGGATTTTAGACATTAAATCCTGGATGGCAGAAAACTTTCTCCAGCTCAACCAGGACAAAACTGAGGTTTTAGTTATCGGCCCTGAGGCTCAGAGAGAGAAACTTTTACCAAAACTACAATCATTGTCTTTTAATCCTTCTTTACAAGCAAAGAACCTGGGTGTGATTTTTGACTCTGAGCTGACTTTTATATCTCACATTAAAAACATCACCAAAATAGGTTTTTATCACCTAAAGAAAAAACATTGCCAGAGTCCGCCCCATTCTCTCTCGGGCCAATATGGAGACGCTAATGCATGCTTTTATCACCAGTAGAATTGATTATTGTAATGCCCTGCTTTCTGGTCTTCCCAAAAAGACTACCTCAAGTTTACAGCTTTTACAGAATTCAGCAGCTCGTGTCCTGATGAAGACTAGGAGGCGGGAGCACATTACACCGGTCTTAGAATCACTGCATTGACTCCCCGTATGTTTTAGGGTCCATTTTAAGGTTCTTTTAATGGTTTTTAAGTGTCTTAATGGTCTTGGGCCTTCTTATCTGTCAGATATCTGGCGGTCTCTGCGCTCCTCTGGCAGCCGTCTCCTTGTCATCCCCAAAGTCAGGACATGCACTCATGGTGAGGCGTCTTTCCATTATTATGGCCCTCACCTCTGGAACAGGCTGCCAGAGGATCTCAGGGCCGCAGAGAACGTTCATGTTTTTATGAGCAGGCTCAAGACTCACCTTTTTAGCTTAGCCTTTAACTAATTATTATGTATTAATATATTTTTAACCACTCCGCATGTTTTACCTGATTTTATTTTTAGTTTAGCTTTTAACTGTTTATTTATTAATCTGCTTTGAATTTTTATTATTTGTTTTACACTTATTGTTTCATACTTTATATTTTATAAACTTTATATTTTAACGTATTTTAATCTTTCTTGCCAGTGTTTCCTCTCTGGGGGCCCCCCTGCATCGGGGGCAGTGGTCGGCTGTGGCTGCCTGGGTGCCCCCCAGGTAGCGCTTGGGTGGAGGTGGGGGTACCAGCCCTCTCTCCTCTGGGTGCCCTGGGTCGGAGCCTTGGCTGCTGCTGTTGATCTGCTGCTGATGATGCAGATGGCTCCCATGATGGCATTTCCTGGCTCATCTGTACTCAGCCCGCTTTCTGTAGCTTCTAAGTGTGTGTGTGTGTGTGTGTGTGAGTATGGCTGATGGGTTGGGTTGGGAGGGGTTTTTTTTTTTTTTACATTGATGATTTTATTTTTGAAGGGGGGTCTGTAAAGCACTTTGAGGGGTGGGTCTTTTCTTTCCCTTGTTCTTAATGTTGTTGTTGCTTTTGTTTTTAGCCTGTGTAAGGCACTTTGTGTTACTGTTTATGTATGAAAAGTGCCTTATAAATAAATTTGATTTGATTTGATTTGTTTGTTTGAAAAGCGCTTTATAAATAAAGTTTGATTGATTGATTGATATAAAAGTTTGGTTTCCCATCATTTCAAAGTGGGACAAAATTTTACTTTTGAATCTTATTGACTGGAAAACATAAAATTAAAACTAGTATTCAGGATGATAACATTCAAGAATATTGTTCAAACTTTGAATGCAACAAGGCTGTTTAACAAGTCGAACATGAAATAATGTATTTTTCTCACTCTTCAAACATTGAGCAATATTCTTTTCAAGACTGCTGTAAATACAATTATTTCAAAAGAGAATAAAATTGACAGTACTGCTGTTTGCATTCCATGTGATTAGTTGAGAACAAGTCAGCAAGGATACTTTGTACGCAATTTAAAAAAAACACAACCGGGTGTCCAACTGGAGTACACTCATTGAATAATTAAATCTTCTGAATTTTATGTCTATCAAAACTGAAATCCATATTAATGCCCAGATGCTAGGTCCAGCTAGATTAGATCAAGATTTTAGAATACAAGCAAGACAGAGAGATTCAGAAATTTAGAAATATCTTTCTGCCGCTTCTCGGGTGCCTTTTAAAACATAAAAGTCAGTGCGTTCTATGAAGCACATAGTAAAAGTGGTGGAGTTGTCTGAATATGTAATTGTATTTTAGCAAGTCTTTATATCAATGAAATTGGGTCAAGGTGCTTTGAAATAAATCATAATTAGCAATTTTGCAGGCTTTACACTTCACAATTTACTGTCAAAAGAAACATAAATTCTAAATCTTACAAAAGAAAACGGCCCTACACCGTCCACGGGTCAGGAGGAATCAGAGTGTTCGTAGCCAGGTCTCCTAGTAGCTAGGAGACAGGTTAATGTTAGTAGCTATGCTGCTTTAGGCTAGGCTGTTGGAGGACATTATTAGGGTCTGTTCCTACTTTCTCTCCTACTTCTCCCCAACTGCATGATGTGCTGTCAATTCAAGCACTAACCTGTTTTCTATTATAGTAGGTGCTCCGGATTAGCCCTGCTTGACGACCCTGACTAAGATGGCATTGCAGTGACGGAAAATTCTCCACGTCCTGCAACAAACTTGTGCATCAGTTCTATTGCTCTTTCTGTGTCTCTGTTATGTATTCTCCAAGCCACAGACGGTCGCGGCAGATAACCGCTTGTGCTGAGCCTGGTTCTGCCGGAGGTTTCTTCCTGTTAAAAGGGAGTTTTTCCTTCCCACTGTCGCTGCATGCTTGCTCAGTATGAGGGATTGCTGAGAATTCCACGACGCAATCTTCTGTGGTTCTGTAATTTCTACACTAAACATTGTATTGTAATAACTCTTTTTGTAAAGTGCCTTGAGATGACATCTGTTGTGAAATGGCGCTATATAAATAAACTGAATTGAATTGAATTGAAATTAAATCTTAAAAAAGAAATTGCAAGTTTAATATCTTAAAACTTTCTAAATCAGAAAAAGAAAGTTAAAATTAAATACTAGTCATAGTAGTAGCAGTAGAATTTCATTACATAAGCAGAGTTTCATCTTTTTGGGGCCCTAGAACAGTGCATGGTGGAGGCTTTTTGCAGGTGAAAGTTGCTATTTATGGCACACCTGTACAGTACATCATGACCACTGATTCAGTTTGTGGTAAATGAGAGCAGAGCGCTGGGTGATGAATCTGTGCTCTGTATCCAGGGAGGTCATCCACATGACATCAAGAGCGATTAGGGGCCTTGTCCCCCATCTATCAAGGGACAATTTGTGCATTTCATCATCATCATAACTAACCTCATTTTTCTAACCCCCACCCTCACCATGGAAATTCCTAATCCAAAGAATGGGCATTTAGGTTTGTGGTTGTAGGCAAGGTCATAGTCCATGCTTACATATGTACACTGTCGGTGAGTATGTATCTATATGTTGTTACCTTCTGATGTACACTTCAGTAAGACTAAGGTAGACACAGACCACCTTAGCCATCTTTTGTCTCTCAAGAGTCATCCATCAGAGCTAAATATAACCCCGCTGACCAGATTTTCTCTCACGGGACTTTCAGTAACCCTGGATGGATCCAAGGTTTCTCCACTCTGCTCAAGGAGCAGAAGGAGTGGTTGGACTAATTAGATATACTGTAAAGTTGACAGGTGTGGGACTCAGGGAACGATAGGCTTCTCCTTCAGTTTTGAAGATGGATCTCTCAGACTACCATGTAATATAAGGCTATGTGACTCTAACGGTGCTTGTCTAAGTTTTTTTGGCAGGTCGTCAGACCTAAATACTTTAGTTTTACTGGAATGTGTGATACAGTTTAAGAACTGCACCTAAAACCTGTGGTCTTCCTAGAACTACTTCAAAGGAAAATTACATGACATGGCTCAGACTGTCAGTGACAATTTTTCCAGTCTGAATTTAAAATGTCAGGCTTTTTTTGTCAGTAGAAACTTTTAGATTGGCAATCTATTCGAACTAGCAAACTTCAGAACATAAACATATATATTCTCCAAGGAAAATTAAAGTGTTAAATCGATAGCTAATTTTTGATTGCAATATTTCTTTAAAACATTTTTTGAAGGTGTGGAACATGTCTTAAAACTAGGGCTGAACGATTAATTGCATATGCAATTAAATCGCGATTTGGTAAAATGCGATTTCCTAATCGCAAAGGCTGCGATTTGACTTGATGTAAACATATCTGGTAAAATCACGTGACTTGCAAACTAACCAGTTATAACATGACCAAAAGCTTAACAGAATCCAAAACTACACAATAGTTAGTACCAAAGAGGAACAGTACATCAGCTGTGAGAAATTATATCTGCTATGAAAACGTTGATCCTGCGCAACGCCAGCACCCGTCTTGGTATTGTTGCTGCCTCACGAGGTAGGCTACAGTACGAACCTTTATCAACACCTAAAAACATCACACCACCATATATGAGAGTTGCACGGCTAAACTGACCGCCACCAGTGTTTAAATTTCCAGTAAACAAACTTCGAGGCGACAGGGATCGTTGACCAAGCTGTTTGAAAGAATCGCTCCTTACGAACATAAAAAAACGGCACACTGAAATAATTCGTGTTGTAACGGGGTTCATAGCCAAAAGTATGCTTTGTTAAGAATGATGAATAAGCTAGGATTCAATCTAACGAACACAGTTTAGGCACATTTTACCCTGCGCTGTATAAAAAATGCCGACAGAAAGGTAAAGCCGCACCGAAAACAGCGCAGTATTTTGCAACAGCTGACCTGAGATCAAACCGCTCTACGGAGTCATACCAGAGTCTGAAAGTGAATTAGATCGATGGAGAATTAAAAATCAGAGCTTGTTCCTTCAAGCATCCTACTTCCTGGATAACCACACGGAGGAAAACATTGCAGCCGGAGGGAATTACTAGCTGGGATAAAAAGTAAGAAAACCTTGATTGCAGAACGACACCGATGACCATCAAGTGTGATGATTAAAAGTAGATAAAGTTGTTAATATTTGCCTTTGTCTTAAAATAAGTAAATAATCTTATGGAATAGAATAAATTATGTATATAAATCTGTTTATAATACACAATATTTTTGATTGCATTAATTAAAAAATGCATGACAAAAGCCCCACAAAAATAATTGCATATTAAATTGCAATCGCAATATTGAAGAAAAAAAAAAGCAATTAGATTATTTTCCAAAATCGTTCAGCCCTACTTAAAACTCTTTCCAATAGGTGAAAAGTAATTTATTTTAGATATTGCCTAAACCAGTTCTCTATTCCATCTAAAAAAAAACATGCAAGTACAGAAGCAACTCCATAAATCGTACTATCATCAAAAAGTAAATATTTTTGCAGTATTTAGTGTATCTTTAAAACATTTTTAAAGATGTCCATAATGTATGGCACATTATGGACAGCCCATTTCAGGTTATACACAAAACAGAAATATGCAATAAAACCACAGTCGGTCCTAGTTGGTCTCATAGCCACTAAAGCACTCCAATATTCACATTAAGTAGTGAATTCATATGTTACAATGATGACAAATATGCACTTAATAAATCAGTAAACAAACTGGATGCACTTTGATGAAAGTTGAACAGCACCCACCTCTCCCACAGGACAAGATCAAAAAGGGGAGAGACCCGGGGGTACAAACAATTAATCAAAATAAAAAAACAGAAGAAGAAATTAAGAGGAGGGGCTCCCGATCTTAAAGGGCTATGCTTACCAAATAACAGTAGTTTCCATGACATTTACAGTCATGTGTAATCTGTTTGCCATTAGATTTTAATTTTGATTACCTTACATAGGTCATTAGGAAAATGCAATGGTAAGTATAACAGAAATGCAGGATCAGGCCAAAGTTATGAATAGTATCACATAATGTTTTTGCTCGTCTATCTTGAGGGTTGTCAGTAAAGATGTTAAAATCCCCAACAATGATTAATTAGTCATAATCAATAAATATTAGAGAAAAAAAGATCGCCAAAATAATTGAAGAAATTAGCATTAAGTCTTGGTGGTTTAGGTAAAGTTAAAACTAAAGCTTTGCTAAGGTCTTTTATTTGGAAAGCTAGATACTCAAAAGAGTCAAATGTGCCCAGAAATACATTTTCAACCAACTCCCAATTAAGGACACACTCTGGAATTAATTATCAGCAACAGTTTACTGTTATCCAACATCTGGGTAATTGATAATGCACAGTTCATCTCTCACATCAGGTATCTTCCCCCAGGTTTTAAGAAACTGTAGTTATCAAACCACTACTGAAGAAGAACAACCTAGACACAAAGATAATGCAGAACTACTGGCCAATCTAATCTTCAAATCATGGGCAAGATTATTGCAAAAGCTGTGTTTCAACAGTTAAATGTCTTCCTAACAATGAACAACCGCTTTAAAAAATTTTAGTCTGATTTCCATGCTCACAACACCACTGAGACTGCTCTCATCAAAGGGTTAGAGGACATAAATGACAAAAATAGAGACTATGGTAAAAACATAGGACAGGTTGGAGTCTTACCTGAAAGTGCAACTTACCCCAAAAATAAAAACTGTATAAATTAGTCTATAATAGCAGTATCTACATGTCTGGTCATTATTTTATGTATTTTAGTACATTTTAGTGAAAATATTAATTTTGTACCAAAATCCGTTAATTTAGTGCCCTAAGTGGTTAAACAATTGCACTGCACTGGAATTCACTAGAATTGGAATCCTGCATTGCTAACGGCTCAGCTCGGGTTTCTGATGTAGGCTTTGATTAGTGACGACAGCAGTCCGGCTGTGGTGCGGTATATAACATGCTGTCCGGGCCACACGTCTAAAGCGAGGTGCCATGACTTTCCTGCAGCACAAAAGGATTTAGAGCAATTGGCTCAAAACCTGGATGCTCCATTATGCAGGTGGTTACCCCTACTTGCTGACGTTTGCCCATTACCTATAACAAAAGGAATAACTGATATCAGTAAATGGAAAATAAAATCTGGACTAAGAGTTTTTTTTTAATGCAGTAATTGTGATGGTGTGAAAAGTGTTTTTTTTTGCACATTCCTGAATAATTTTCTCATCATGCTTGGATACTTTATACCTTGGGCATCTCTGTCGGGGCAGAGTCACACGAAATTACTCGAGCTAATCTATATTTAGCATTAGATTTGGCCAACAACAATGTACCACTCAGAGACGGCGCCCATTCTATGCCGTGAAACCACTACAGGCTTGTAATGTGCTTCTTCCCCGGGCAGAGAACGAGACAACAGCTCAAAACGATATGGGAGCCCCTTGCCTCCTCCACAGAATCTCCTTGTTATCTGTTTCCTGTGGAGAAGGAAATGGAGAAAAAAAATCTCAGCTTGCAGATTATTTCCCTCTGAGGCAATGGAGCTTGGGTTTCCATGGCTCTCTCCTCCTTTCTGGGCTCTGTGTGACTGCGCTGCTGCAACATGTCACAGCCCAGACCACGGCCAGCCTTTCATCCTCATGCTTGTTTCCTGGTACGCCAGGCAACACCTCCTTTTGAGCATTTTTTCAAAAAGAAATGTGGGTGGGGTTATACTCTGGTAGGGGGGTGAGTTACTATTTAAGAACAGGAACTTCTTTGTGTCAATAGGCAATTTTTTATCAGAACTGACAGAAACGACATGTGGGGACCTCCAGGGCTCCATCCTGGCCCCCCCCCCCCCCCCCAATTAAAATATCTACATGTTTACACGAGCCCAGATTATAAAAACCAATAAGATTAGTTTCCATAACTATGCAGATTACACTCAGCTTTATACCACAATGTCACCAGTTGACTTTGAACCCATGCAAGTACTAATCAAAGGATGGATATGCCCTAATTTTCTCCAGCTGAATAGAAACAAAACTGAAGTAATTGTCTTTGGCCCTAAAGAGGAACAACTGAGTATCAGGACACAGCTTCAGCTTATACAGAAAGAAATCACTGATCTGACGTGAAATTTAGGTGTAGCATTGGACTTAAACCTGAACCTCCAGGGTAACATAAAAGTAATAAAGTCAGCCTTCTGTCAACTGAAGAATATTTATTAGATTAAAGGACTAATGTCGCTACTGGATGTAAAAAAAACCTCATCCATATGTGTATCTTTAGTCAGATTGATTACTGCAATACTTCACAGGTCTGCCTAAAAAGTCAATCAGACAGCTGCAGCTGATATAGAACGGTGCTGCTAGCATCCTAAATAGAACCAGGAAAGTAATGCACATCACCCCAGTTCTAAAGTCTTTACACTGGCTCACTGTAGCTAGAATACACTTCAAAATGCTTTCACTAGTTTATAAATCAATGAATGGCTTAGCACCAAAATAAACTGAAACTATGTTGTCACTGTATTAACCCTCCAGACCACTCATGTCTTCCGACTCTAGTCTACTAATAATCCCTAGAATTTGAATCAAACATGTAGAAGCAGCTTTCAGTTCCTATGCTATTTTTATCTGCAAAAAAAATCCAGACCGCTGTAAAGCTCCTGAAATAGAGTTCCTTCAAATCAAAGTGTTATATGTTGCGTGTTTCTAATGATGTGCTTTAACTGTTGTTTTATTGCTGCTTTTATTTTATCCTCTAACCACCCAATGCACTTTGAATTACATTGTTATACAAATTTATAAATACAGCATGCTATATAAATATAGTTGCCTTGCCAAGAAGAACGCTAAATGAATACAGTCCAATTGCCATGTACTGAGCTAAACACTGAGACCTTATTTGACCAACTGGAACAACTTTTTGTCATTTTGCAATTATAAATGTTGGTGTGCTAAATAAATTTTGGGGTTTCCCAAGGGTCCATTCACGGACCACTTTATTTAACCTATTGAGGAAGGGAAACATCTAAACTATCCAGGGCAGTGTGCCTTGAGGAGCAGGATTAAAAAAAAACTGCCCTATATAATCCTCCTATCTTAGGTTACACTAGTACAAAACATTGCACAGTATGCATGCTGGTTACACATAACTTTATACTTTAGTGTCAGAGCGTAACCCTAGTCCGCTCTACTCTTTGTCTCGGTGTGTCCATTCAGTGAACTGGTCAGAATTTGCTCTACCTTCCATAAAAATGAGAAAATTAATTGTCTGGTCCCAAAAAGGTGAGAACCACATTATCACAGAGCAAGAAAACTTTGTGTTGTTTTGGACTCTGATGTAAATTTTAAGTACAACATGTATCACAATACAGAGGAAACGATACAATATATTGCAATACATCACAATATAATGAGTAATACTATATATTGTGATTTTCAAAACTAAATGCACATCAAGTTTTATTACTTGTTCTAGTTGATCCAATGGAACAAAGGATGTGAAAAAAGCCACCGACTACAAGTCCTACTTTCAGTTTTACTGCCTAAATAACATCCAGATGTCTCAGAATTCCATTAAGATTCTTAAAAACAAAAATACTGATTATTTGCTCTTGAATATCGATACAATACCTGGACATAAAATATCATGATATATTGACATATCGATATTTTTTACATCCCTACTTATTATTATTATAATTATTATTATGGAAAATCTACAAGAATAGGTATACAGTGGGGCAAAAAAGTATTTAGTCAGCCACCGATTGTGCAAGTTCTCCCACTTAAAATATTGATAGAGGTCAGTAATTTTCATCATAGGTACACTTCAACTGTGAGAGACAGAATTTGAAAAAAAAATCCAGGAATTCACATAGTAGGATTTTTAAAGAATTTATTTGTAAATAATGGAGGAAAATAAGTATTTGGTCACTTCAAACAAGGAAGATTTCTGGCTCTCACAGACCTGTAACTTCTTCTTTAAGAAGCTCTTCTGTCCTCCACTCGTTACCTGTATTAATGGCACCTGTTTGAACTCGTTATCTGTATAAAAGACACCTGTCCACAGCCTCAAACAGTCAGACTCCAAACTCCACTATGGCCAAGACCAAAGAGCTTTCGAAGGACACCAGGAAAAGAATTGTAGACCTGCACCTGACTGGGAAGAGTGAATCTACAATAGGCAAGCAGCTTGGTGTGAAAAAATCAACTGTGGGAGCAATTATCAGAAAATGGAAGACATACAAGACCACTGATAATCTCCCTCAATCTGGGGCTCCACGCTAGATCTCCAGATGAAACCAAATTAGAACTTTTTGGTATAAACTCAACTCGTCGTGTTTGGAGGAAGAAGAATACTGAGTTGCATCCCAAGAACACCATACCTACTGTGAAGCATGGGGGTGGAAACATCGTACTTTGGGGCTGTTTTTCTGCTAAGGGGACAGGACGAATGATCCGTGTTAAGGAAAGAATGAATGGGGCCATGTATCGTGAGATTTTGAGCCAAAACCTCCTTCCATCAGTGAGAGCTTTGAAGATAAAACGTGGCTGGGTCTTCCAACATGACAATGATCCCAATCACACACCCCGGGCAACGAAGGAGTGGCTCCGTAAGAAGCATTTGAAAGTCCTGGAGTTGCCTAGCCAGTCTCCAGACCTCAACCCCATAGAAAATCTGTGGAGGGAGTTGAAAGTCCGTGTTGCTCGGCGACAGCCCCAAAACATCACTGCTCTCGAGAAGATCTGTATGGAGGAATGGGCCAAAATACCAGCTACTGTGTATGCAAACCTGGTAAAGACCTATAGTAATCGTTTGACCTCTGTTATTGCCAACAAAGGTTATATTACAAAGTATTGAGTTGAAGTTTTGTTAATGACCAAATACTTATTTTCCACCATAATTTACGCCCACCTATGGACTGATTGGTCTGGTAACATGATAGCCCTCTCACTCTTAGGCACCAGCGGTAGCTCATGTTTGGTCTGGAGTTGTTTGTTTGTCTCAGAGTAAGCTACTGTATAGTTTAAAGTTTTGTATTTCAATAAATGAAACTAAAAATAAAATTTGAATGGCAGAACAGTACTTTTAATTTGAGATTTTCTATTTTTCTTTTTCTGTTTATTTTTGTGTCAAAATATGATTCCCCTGGCCAACATTATTACACAAGGGCCAGACCCCTCTTATTTTATAGGATTAAAGGTTCAGAATAGAGGATGAATATTTACAGAAACACTAGGAGGTAGGGCTGGATTAGGTATGGATTAAAAATTTAATCTCAGATTTTTTATATACCAAATCTGCTTTCAGATTTTAATACATTTTTGCCTACCTGATTTTTGTTCGTAAGAAGAAATTGCAAATGATAAAAAATATTTTCAAAAACCTGCTTGTATTGCAATCATCCTGTCCTGGAGCTGACTTGAATTTAATGTCCAACTAAAAACAAGCTGCAAAGTATCCTTGTAAAACAAGATGGCTAGATTGACATCACTCTGAGCTATGAAAGTCTAAGTAGTACATTGGTTTTAAAAAATCTCTATTTTCCAAAAATTAAATCTTCAACAACATCAGAGAGATGCTTTTTGCTGGAGCTTTTGTTGTGACTGCATTTTGCTGGAGCTTTTGTTAAGCTAAGCCCGACCAGGTCCTTGCCCACTACAGTTCTTGGTAATGGTGGTAATGAAAACACAACCTACCCGTTCCAGACCATACTGACTCGTTCCATACTGTACCGTACTGGCCCTAGTGGAAATTGGCCATTAGTTTTTATGCTCCTCAGTTCTGGAACAAAACAGTGAAAACATTAAATTTGCACAAAGAATTGGCTCTCTTAAAATAGCACTGAAGAGATCTTGGTTTACCACGGTCTTTCAAAATCAAACTGATTAGTTATTTGCTTGTCTGTAGATTCAGAAAAGATTTGGATGGGACATAAATTTCTAATTATACAACATACAAAAGTGTCAGTTTAATTTGACTTTAAAAACAGTGTATTCACAGTTTTATTTATGGCCCTAATGTCTGTATTTTAACTTTGGTTTCTATTGTGCAATACTTAGTTTCTATTTCTCTTTCGTTTGATGACCTATGAAGCACTTTTGAGTGCCCTGTTCACTAGCCAGGACGACGCTACGGATGGAATTAACTATTCACAAGCAAAGAACAATGCTACAGATTCTGAATTTGAACAGTTTATTGAAGGCGTGGAGGCTCGAAAGGTCTGGAGAGACATCATCGGAGACCCGGAGGAAGACTGAGTGTGGGGGCGCAGTCTTCAAAAAAATCGTCTTTCCGAGCCTGCTCAGAACCCCCCCAGACAGGACCTAGAAGAGAGAGATGTTAGAAGGGTGGAACAGGAGTGAACGAAAGCGTGGAACCGGGATGCTGCGAACAGTGGATGCTGCGAAAGAAAGGGGAGGGGTTAATAGGGATGGGTCGGCAGGACCCGGAAAGAGAGGGAAAGAAAGGGCGGGTCGGCAGGACCCAGAGAGAGAAAAAGAGAGGGTGGGTCGGCAGGACCCAGAGAGAGAGAGAGAAAAAGAGAGGGCGGGTCGGCAGGACCCAGAAAGAGAGAGAGAGAAAAAGAGTGGGCGGGTCGGCAGGACCCAGAGAGAGAGAGACAGAAAAAAAGAGAGGGCGGGTCGGCAGGACCCCGAGAGAGAGACAGAAAAAGAGAGGGCGGGTCGGCAGGACCCAGAGAGAGAGAGAGAGAAAAAGAGTGGGCGGGTCGGCAGGACCCAGAGAGAGAGAGAGACAGAAAAAAAGAGAGGGCGGGTCGGCAGGACCCAGAGAGAGAGAGAGAGAAAAAGAGAGGGCGGGTCGGCAGGACCCAGAGAGAGAGAAAGAGAGGGCGGGTCGGCAGGACCCAGAGAGAGAGAGAGAGAGAGAGAAATAGGAGGCGGGTCGGCAGGACCCAGAGAGAAAGAGAGAGAAAGAGAGAAAGAGAGGGCTGGTCGGCAGGACCCAGATAGAGAGAGAGAGAAAAAGGAGGCGGGTCGGCAGGACCCAGAGAGAGAGAGAGATATAGGAGGCGGTTCGGCAGGACCCAGAGAGAGAGAAAGAGGAGGCAGGTCGGCAGGACCCAGAGAGATAGAGAGTGAAAGAGGAGGCGGGTCGGCAGGACCCAGAGAGAGAGAAAGAGGAGGCAGGTCGGCAGGACCCAGAGAGATAGAGAGCGAAAGAGGAGGCGGGTCGGCAGGACCAGGCGACCTATAGGACCTAACGAACGAGACAGAAGATAAATGAGAGGTAGGCAGGGTTTATATGTGTATCGCAGCGTGATTAGAAGCGCAAGGGAGGCCGGTGATGCCAGGTGCGGCAAGTTTAGGGCTGATTAGGGCAAACGAAGCGAGTTTGAAGCGTGGCCTTGCTCCTGAACTTAAGTTAGCTTTGTTAACTACATTACCTTAATGGTATTACATGAATAGTCTTGCTTTTCTTTTCTAATTGACATCAGGTCAGTTCAGTTTGGTAGTTACGACAAGTTAATTTTCATAGCACCATGAATGCACATGAGGATTCAAAGTGCCTACAGGAACATAAATGTGATGGGAGTCCGGGGTTTGGTTTGTGTGGTTGTTTTTCTCTTTTTCACATTTTCACAGGTTGTCCACCACTTTGCAACATGCTCACAACAAATATGTATTGAACATTTTAACAAGTGGATTTTCTCCTCTTATGTGGACTAGGGCTGCAACGATTAGTCGATGTTGTTGACAAAAATCAATAATAGAAATAGTCCACAATTAATTTTTTATGTCGAAGTTGTCACCAGACGTGTTTTTTCCGACTTCATTACAATCTCTGCCGAGAGTCACACATGCGTAATAGCTTCTCTGCTCACTGGTCTCTCTAAACGAGCTGTTAGACAGCTGCAGTACATCCAGAACACTGCTGCTTGAGTCCTGAAAAGAACCAGGAAATACGACCATATTTCATGGTCCGGTCTCTGCACTGGCTTCCTGTCGCTCAGATAATAGAATTTAAAACAGCTCTGCTTGTGTACAAGTCTTTTCATGGTTTGGCACCAAAGTACATCTCTGACATGTTAGAGACGTATGAACCATCTCGGGCCCTGAGAACTTCAGGGAGGGGTCTTCTGGTGGTTCCCAGAGTCAACAATGAACACAGTGAGGCAGCATTTCAGTTTCAGGCAGCTGAAATATGGAACAGTCTTCATGAGGATGTGAGACAAGCCTCAACTCTAAAAATGTTTAAATCCAGGCTGGAAAAAGTTATTTTTACCCGTGCATATGACAATTGAAAGTATTTTATCTGCACTCTTGCTGCACAGATTTGTGCTGATGGAACTCAGAACCTCACGCTTGGTTAGCTTGAGCACAGGCTAGACGCTGCAAGAGGCGATCTAGCTACCGCTTGGGACTCACTCGCGATTGTCATCGGACTTGGAGAAACTGTCAGTGTGGATTGGTGCAACTGGAAATTAACAGAGTAATCTGGAATTTTATTTGGTTGAATTAGACTATAAAAGAAACCGCTGACAGACTGAAGGGGTAGAGAGGAAATTTGCTCTCCCTAGTATCCAAATAATTATTGTTTTGGCTCCCATGAAGACCTTCGACTTGGTCCACAATCAAATGCCCGTGAAAGGAATGTATACAAAGGATCATCTTCCCCCCGTACACCGGCATCTACTGACAGATACACTGACATGGATTCAGACACACACACTAACACACACACACACCGTTTTGCTGTATCCTAAGGCTCTCTCTTGCACCAGGAAGCTGGATAACAGCGCGCCTCGATGGCCGCGCTTTAACCTGTGGACTGGAGGTCATACCCGCCTATCCCTCCTGATGTGTCAATGTTAATGTCTGAATATGTGCTTAAATGTTTAGGTGTGTTTTTTTTCTATTAGCTGTTTTTTGACTCTTGACTAAAGATCAAAACACATGTGAACGCTCCCCTCCCCCACGACATGTATCTGATCTTGTCTTTTCATGCATGGGAGCGCCGCTCGGTGGCTGCAAGCCCAACAGTGACCTGGATCTGTTTGTTGTTGTTGTTGTATGTAATGATCTTGGACAGGTTGTGCTATAAACTGTCATACTTGGCCATTAAAACTGATTCTGATTCTAACATGGTGGCAGCAGCTCTACTCCTGGAAGAAAAACACGGTTCGTCTTCAGTCTGCTGTGCTGGCCACACCCTCCAACTTATCGTCAACAGTGCCCTCAAAGAGCCCAGCATCAACAAAACTACTGGTGCTGCAAGAAAACTTGTGGAGCACTTTAGGAGAAGTGAGCTGGCAAATTCAAAACTGAAGAAGCAGCAGCAGCATATGAACACCACAGAGCACAAGCTGATCCAGGAGATCAGTATGCGATGGAATATTACTTATTACATGGTAGCAAGATTCCTGGAGCAGCACCGGAACCCTCTCAGACCCTGAGGTAACACCAAGAGGCAAGCACTACTTTGACCTGAAACTAGAGCAGTTGGTACTACTTAAAGAGCTGGTGCAAGGCTTAAGGCCTTTTGAACGTGCTACCGTTTTCCTCAGTGGGCAGGAGTATGCTACTGCTTCAAGTCTTCCACAGCTGGTCAAAGGGCTGCAACGGTCCATACAGCAAACCCAGTTTGAGACAAGCTCAGGAAAAGCCTTTCAAGCCATTGCAGGAAAAGGAATAAGTGAGAGATGGTAGAATCTCAACACTGTGTCTGCAGAGAGAGACAACCCACTTGTTCTTGCAGCTGCCATCGACCCGAGATTCAGAAAGCTGAAGTTCATGTTATCTGACGATGGCACAAGGGTACAAAATAAAGTTGAAGTTCTTGCTATCAAAGAAGCAAAGGCCAAGACTGGGCTACATGATGATCCTGAGGAGCTACAGCAGAAGACGAGGGGTCAAATCCCAGGGGGAAAGTCAGTGCTGGATAACCTGCTTCAGTCTGATACTGACAGTCTGAGTGAGGAAGAGGAGGAAACCCAGGAGGACAAAAAAATCCAAATGATGAGAAGTGAAGTTCAGATGTTCTTCACAGACTCACCAATTGCTAAAAAAGAAGACCCTCTCAGCTGGTGGAGAGAAAATGAGGGCCGTTTTCCCACACTGTCAAACATAGCAAGATCTCTTCTGAGCGAATCTTCTCAGCAGCAGGAAATATCCGCTCCCAGAACAGAGCAAGTCTCACACGAGACCATGTGGATATGCTGACCTTCCTTAACATGAATAAACTGAACGGCATAGCCTGAGCCTCATGTTGATTTTAAACTTGGTCTGTCCACCATGACAGGTTTGAGTGCAGGTAGTATCACACAGTCCATTGTTTACAACTTAAATTCAGACGACTCTGAAAGCTTATTTTAAAACTGTTAGATGTCATAATGTTGATAGTTGTAAAGTTATTTTGCAACAGATTGACCACTGAATGTATCTCACAAAATACACTTAATGTTTTTGTTTACTTTTTTATTGCTGCTTATGTGCCTGACCGTGGTTTACAGGAAGAAAATGTTTACTTGGATTTTATTTATTTTTTTCTTGTAAAACAAATGTGCCTGTCCTTTTAAAAAATGATAGAGGTTTCTTTATTCATGCATTTATGTCTATACTGACTGAGCCCTGTGCCTAATTGGTTTTAGACAGGACATTTATATTTACTTTTAGTATGAATCGGCCTATCAGCAGCAAAGTTTAAGAAAATATGCCTTTTTCATTGAAGTAGCCATCATTCTTGTGTTTACTATTGTTTTCTACATAATTAAAACAATCTTATGCTAAATTTTACAAAAATTTAATAATTATCCGATTAGACAACTAATCGTTTCAATAGTGACTAGTCGACTATTAAAGTAGTCGTTAGTTGCTGCCCTAATGTTCACTTAAATTTTTTTAACTTTTGGTTTTTTGTTCTTTTCTCTCCAAAGGAAACAACTTCTAAGAAGTATTTTTTCCCTAAAACTATGTTAAAAATATTCTTGTTCATTTTTAATCAATACAGTTACCTCTTTCTGTTTCTAACAACACAAACCACCTACATATTCCCAACATTTCAATATATTTTGCAGTTAAATCACAATGTCTTCTGTAATCCTCTTTCAACAGGCATACTCAGCTTTATCTGAGCCATCTGTTTTCTGACCTTTGTATTTATTTTCCTCCTTTACAGATATACAAGCAGCTCATGGCTACAGGGATGGACCAACAAAGAAAAAAAACAAACTTTGAAACAGAGAGAACAAGACTGTCTCTCTCGCCTTTGTTCTTTTTCTCAGTCATATTTTCCTGTAATACAACTGAATTCTGTTCTCCCTCTGTGTTTCCTCTCATTGCATGAGTCCCACAACCTTTCCTTATGGCTTCACTGTATCCTTCCAGTATCTATCCCTGAGGGCCAATCGATAGACCACAAAAGCCTTTCAATAAAATATCCTCTATGCTACTAGAGAAAAGAAATGTTGTTCAGTCTAACTGATAACTCTCATTGTGTTCCTTTTGATTGCTATCTCTCTCCCCTTTTCTATAAATACAATCTGCCTTTCTCTCTGTTTTGCGCTCGGTGCAAGGTGGATGATAGGGAGGTAGGATAGGCAGCAGTCAGAGTTCACGGCTGGAGGCTTATTTGATGATCAGTGGGGAGGGATACAAGGAGCCACCACGCCACAGGCATTGTAAATTACCTCTGAATGATGCAAAGGAGATAAGCAGACAGCACATTGAGAATACGGGTGGAGAACAGGTAAGCACACTCAGTCTGGTGGTTGGAGAGAAGAAAAAACATTCCAGAAAAATGTAATAGCTGTCAAATCAAAAAATGAGCCTACACATAACCAATCCTCAATCCGGAAACTGTATTTTCCAAAGGGTCTGTATATGAGCACTTTTTATATGTAAAAATGAACAAATTAGTAATAAATCTCTTAGTTTTGAGGCAATACATTACGTTAGAATGTTTTCTGTAACTTACAAGGTTGTATTTAGTATCTCTAATTTGTGCGCAGCATAAACTCTGAGAAAATCTTCTTCAATAAAAACCACTTGTAAAACACAACATTATGACAATTCTAAGAAAAAAACATCTCAAACTGGACTCATCATTTGCGAACATAGACGTTATCTTTCATATTTGCAGAAGTAATTAGGTCTGAATTTTTAGTAATTCTATTACATTCATTTGCTTTAATCTTCACTTACGGTTTAAATGTATGATTCAAGTATTTGACCTTTGGAAAGTATCAAGTCTTTTGAAGCCCCCAAAAAGTTTTCTTCCAGGATTTCATTTAGCTCTAATCTTCTTCCCATCAACTCTGTACAGTTTTCCTGTCCTTGCTAAGGAAAAACGTTCTCACAGCATGACACAGCCATCATGTATTTTGCAGTATTAGTTTCCTAGAACATATAGTATATTACATTTTAGCCAAACAGTTCTTTTCATGCTCACTTTACCGGAACACCTTCTTTCATATGTTTGCTGAGTCTCCCACATGGTTTGTGGTAGACTGTAAATGGGACTTCTTTGTGCAGAACTAAGGACTAATTCATTCATCCCAGTCCACTCTGTTGTTTTCTCAACCACAGCATTTGTGTGACATAAATGCTCTTTATGTGTACCTTAACTCTGCCTGACAGGACTATTCCCCTTCAAAATGTGGCTACAAAAACACAGCAAAAAAAAAGACAAGGGCAACTTAAAACATGACTAAAAGAAGAAAAAGAATTGTCTCTGTTTTTAATATATACTGTGCAGGGAGGTTAGCTGTTTACACAATTGGGACATTTTTTCTCTCAGGACAAGATCTCTGCATAGATTTGCTGGTGAGAAAGAAAAATATTATTTTCTTCGGAACAGACATGGGTACAAACCAGCTTAATATCATGATATCAAGGAGAAGTGAAAGTGGATTTCTGTGAGTGGAACGCTGTGGTTCATCTGCACAAAAAGCAGTATGAATACAGGCCTTTTTGTGTGTGTAAGTCCAAGTGGTTCTTGGATGCAGAGCAGGTCCTTACAGCTTCTCTAAAAGAACCTTGAATATCTTGGTTGCTCTAGTTTTATAACCTAACTCTGCTTTAAACTTCCCCAGAACTGTCTCCATGATGCAGTCTGTTGACTAATTTATTTTTAAACAAATCTTGAAGACCTTCAAAAACCACTTGTATTTATACTAAGATTAAATAATCCTTTTTTTAGAGTATGTTGGAGGTAAATAAAAATTGAAGCAACTTGCGGTGCCTTATCCTACACAGTCTAACAAAAAACTACTTTTGGTGTGTGCTTGTAACGAGCGTTTTGCACTGCATCTTTTAAAAGAGTACTTGCTCTGCTAAGGCTGTAAACCAAGTTTCAAAAGTAGGTGCACCATTCATTATCCTACTCTCATTTATTACTATTTACAGACCAAATCTGGATTTATTTTCTGAAATTAACTTACAAAAACAGGCTGAAACATGAAAACTGACATTGAGGTCAAATAAGGAATGCAGGTGACCAGAAAGACGGAGGAAAAAGACAAATGGATCAGCGAAGTGCAGCAGTGAAGAGGGAGCTTGAATGTACAGTGGAGAAGTGGAAAGTGGCAGGGAGAAGATCAGGGATTAATTGACAAAAGCAGTTACATGTGAGAGGAAGAGAGATGGTGGAAACAATCAATAACCAGATTGAGGAAGCAGTATGGAAGGGAGAAAAACAGGAAAGGAAGACACAGGAGAAGAAAGAAAAAAATCATAAATAATAAGCAAAAACTAGAACTAAAGTTATCTAACAAAGGATCTAAGAGGAACTCAAAGAACAACAACAACAGAGGAGAAACAGAACAGAGGGAAAAAAATACTGGAAGGAGAAATAAATTAGGAAATGATCTAGTGATAACTAAACTAACAAAGGAAACACAGATTAAAGATAAAACAAAAAACAAAACAAAAAGCAAAAGGTGAGAACATTTAAGTGCAGGACAAGGAAAAATATTGCAACAACCAGAGTGCCAAACTCAAAATGCTAAGATTCTAAAGTTAAAGGGGCGGTTATTATGCTTCTCCCAGGCATACAGTACCATTCTATAGCACACTGAAATGAAAGTTTGGTTTTTGACGCCTTGATATTCTCCTGAGTCTCTCTAAGCCCTCCTACCCTTTTTTAAAACTCCCCTTGCAGTACGACTTATACCGGCTATTATGATAGCATGCGCTTGGAGTCGGACTCAGATAGTTTACAGATGTTTTCAGTGTGTTGCATTTTAGTATTTAGGAAAAATATCACATTGGTGAACAATGGCAACACTGGAGATTGTAAGACGACACGCAAGGCAAGGCATGGCAATGCAAGGCAATTTTGTTTGTATAGCACACTTTCAACAAAAGGCAATTCAAGGTACTTTACATGATTAAAATTTGAACACAGAATAAATCAATTTGATGATTAAAATACAAGAAGGTAAAAACACAGTCTTAATTCACTAACTGATGTTGCTGAAAAGCTAACAGTTCTTCCTTCCACTAACTGATCTTGCTGAAAAAGCTCACCGTTTTTATTCACTAACTGATCTCGCTGAAAAGATCACAGTTCTTAATTCAACAACAACAAAAAACACAAGAAAGCAGTTACAGTAATCAAGACTACAATTCGTGTGAAAATTAAAAACAAGCAAGTAAAAACATTTTCTCCTAGGTGAGTCTAAATAGGTACGTTTTAATTTTAGACTTAAAATACTTCAGTGTCTCTGCAGCTTTGCATTCTTCCTGTAGTTTGTTCCAGATATGAGGAGCATAGAAACTGAAAGCTGCTTATCCTTGTTTGGTTCTGGTTCTAGGGATGATCAGTAAACTAGAGCTGGAGGACCTGAGTGATCTGGATTGTTTGTACCATGATAGCAGATCTCTAATGTACTCTGGTGCTAACCCATTCAGTGATTTATAAACAAATAAAAGCACGTTAAAGTATATTCTCTGAGCTACAGGGAGCCAGTGTAAGGACTTTAGAAATGGGGTGATGTGTTCTACTTTCCTGGTTGTAGTAGAAACCAAAGCCACATCACAGCTCGATTGATTTATTATTTGGAAATTAGTCATTTTCTCTGCATGGGTGTTAATTGGGCTCATATTTGTTATTGGGGTTGGAGCAGATGTACTGATTGACCTTCTGATGTTCAAGAACTTTTCAGAAAAGAAGCTGGCAGATTTATTAAAGGCCCTGGTGGAGTTTAGTTCAGGGGGTAATTGAAAGTAGCCAAGTCCAGTGCTAAAAAGACTTATAAGGCCCAGGAACGCCACCCACCCGCCGCAGCCATCAGCCCGACACCCGTATAGGTAATCAAACAGAGGCGTCATCCAGGAACCGCCGATGAGAACTGGCCCGGAGAGAGGAGAAAAGCGGCAGCACATGCTGGCAAAGGAAACAGAGACCCTCACACCGGCCAACCGTCAGCTAGGACCACAGCTAGGGGGTCCTAAAGCACTGCATGTAGCCGTCAGGAGCCACCACCCAAAGCCACCAAAGCCACATCCCAGGTGGGGGCCACGGCACTTAGTTCCTCATCCAAGAAGTAGTTCAACCTCCAGACACCTGTTATAGACGCCCCAAACCCCAAAGGTGGGGGGTGACATTAAAAAAAATCTAAAATTCTTGCTGGAAATTGAAATTCACCTGTATTTAACCTAAATTTGTATCTTATAATATATTTAATTTATTGATATTCTAAGAATATTTTTTTCTAAGTCCATATTGTGTAACTAATGTATTAAATGAGACAAAGTCTCTTCCCTCATATATGTCTTCCAGATATTCAATTCCTGAGCCAGGTTCTGCTGTACGTTTCTTCCTGTTAAAGAGGAGTTTTTCCCAGTATGTGGGATTGCTGATTGATTGCTGTGGTCCGAGTCTGCATGTAAGAGGCGCACCCTCTGCGCCAAGGACTTGACACAAGCTGCTTTTCTTGTAAAGCGCCTTGCGATCACATTTGTTGTGAATTGGCACTATATAGATAAACTGAAATGGACTCAAACTAAAATTTCAGAAAAACTGTCCAAACTGAAATTAAAATGTATCAGGACTGCCTGAAATGTTTTGCCAGGTTTTGTATTCTCTCTTTGTAGTGTTTTAGGCTACGTCCACACTAAGCCGATAAGATTATACGGGGAGTTAGACGCCTAATTTTATCCACTCAACACGAGCATTTAGTCCCCGTTTAATGTCCCATGATTCCGCAATCCTATACCGACCTGTGCAAATACTGGGCATGCGCGAAAAGACGCACGGAAAACGCGTATAATCTACGTGACGCCAGCGCCTACATAATATATACAAGAAGCTCTACAGCACAGTACATATCTGCTTGTCCTGTTAACCGAAGAGAACAATAGCTGCTCAGAAGAAGGGAGAGTTTTTGGTGTGGACAGACTACGAGATCGATTTATTACTCTTTGCTGTTGTCTTTGTCTGTAGTGTCGTATTGTTATTGACGCAGCATTCATTGACGCCACTTCCTATCCGGGGAAGCTGTCCACACTAGCTCGTTAGCCGTTGAATTAAGATTAACACGGCTCTCTTACCCGGCTAATAGTTATCCGGTCACAGACCTTAAACGACGCCGGGTTAGTGTGGACGATAGGGGGGTGTAGACTAAATAATTATACGTTTAAGGCATTACCCGGCTTAGTGTGGACGTGGCCTTAGTGTTTTCTTTTGGTGCTGTGGTTTGTACTTCATGGGTGCTTTGTGTTTTACTTTTACTTTTATAGGCCGTCAAATAAAAATAATGTGCTGTGGATGCCGGATATGAAAAAAAAAGTCTTAAAGTGTCAGGAGACTTTGCCTGCCTTAAGGGGCACTCATAATGCATGAAGATGACTCAGTGCTAGATCAGAGGGATGATGACACTGATGCTCAAGTTTGCCATTTGTGATATCTAACTCCTCTTCCATTATTACATATCCAGATACAATCTTTAATTCGACTTCCTTTAAACAAGGTTGGTATGAGGGTCATTAAACCTCCATTCAGGGTGTTAATTACCTGATAAGGTTTGTGCAGGTAAAATGGAAGATTTAAGAAGAGAAAGCGGGAACAAGCGAAACAACTTTTTTTTCCCCAATAGAGATCTGCTAGATCGTGATGAACAGTAATTCTTTAATTGAAGGACAACTTACAGCAGGATGACAGGTTTTTTGTTAAACGAAAAAATGATTGGGTGTCTAGATTACATTCTTTACTTTGTCAACATTTAGTAGTTAATTCTCAGTCATTAAACTAAGGTTAGAAATAGGGATTCACATTTCTATGATTTCTTTTAGGAGAAAAATTAAATGTACTCTGTAGTAAGACGTAAAATGTAAGACGTAAAATGTAGCAGCGATTCACCAAATTTGGGGTTTCCCTTATACCATTATCAACCTTTTATATATATAGGCATTGGATTTTAATGGCATCACTTTGGTAAATAATGAAACTTCATCACTTTCCTATGAATATGTTCCATATGGAGTTTCATCAGTCTATCAAGAATTTCTTGGACATAAAAATATTTTCCTGCTCAAGCTAGACCAGTGTTTCTCAACCATGGGTCCGTGTCAATGTCATTGGATCTTTATATATATATATATATATATATATATATATATATATATATATATATATATATATATATATATATATATATATATATATATATAAAAGATCCAATAACATTTACAGAAACAGATTATTATTTTACTCAGATGTGAACAAGACCTTTATTTAGCTAAACTACAGAAAGTAAGATGACCTTGTTTTTCTCTTTCACAAGTGTAATTCATTATATAAATGCTGGTCATAAATTCAGAATATCATGAAAAGGCAATTTTTTTATGTAAGTGCGTTAGAAAAGCGAAACTTGTATATTAGATTAATTCATTACAGACAGGTAGATATATTTTGTATGTTTTTTTTTGTTTTCATGATTATAACTGACAATTAAATCAAAGTCCAGAATTCAGTATCTCAAAAAAATTGAATATTGTGAAAATGTTTAATATTGAAGACATCTGGTGCCACACTCTAATCAGCAAATAATTAATCACCTCTGACAGACATAAAAACCAAACAGGGAAGGTGCAAGTGCAAGTATCTCACTAACACACACTACATACAAGTGATATATAAATAGAAGTGAAAATTCTGTTTTGTTACATACGTATTTCTTAAAGCTACTGAATACAAATCTGTTTCATAAATGTTTCTGAAAGATACTGTATATTCATACTGCATTTTCTACAGTATATGTAACAACATAATGTTACAGACATATTTTTGAAAAATATTGTAAAAATTGTTTTGACACTATATTTGAAACTCACTGTATCTATTTTGTTTCATAATGCTCATAGGCTGCTGCATGTATATTAAATTATTTTTTTCTGGAAACTGCCTAAATATGCCAAGGAGCTACTGCTACATTTGGGCATGCGCAGCACCTGTGATTTCACATCATGTCATTATATACTTTGTTTTGCTTTATTAAATATATGACAGTCTTACCTGTTCGACAGAAATGTAGCCAAATCTGCAACAATTTTGAAGCCTTTTAAGATTCAAAGGTATTTCCATTGTTGAAATGCATCTCTGATGTTAAACCCACTCTGGTCACCTAGCCATTTTCTGTTTAATTTAATCACTGGACTTTTCTTTGTTTTTCTTTCTGTAGCCATGAGTAGCCGGGGATTGGATACATTTTTAGCAGATCTTTGCTCTGACTTCTCCATGACCACTCTCTGCCATCATGGCAACTGTAAGGAAGACATGAAGTGGCCGGTGTGCATCCAGATCTACAAAGGTTTGTACGATGTGCATGTATGGTGATTGACAACTAACTATGCGGAAACCCAAATTTTACTGGCTAAAAAAAATTAGCTGGTTAGTGTGAATTGTATAGGTATCTACGGGAGGATGAGGGACTTAAGAAGAATAATAGATGTTGTGAAGTACAACCCATATATCATAGCATAGAACCAAACTATTATTTGAAAGACTTAGAAAATGTTGATACTTGAATACATTCTCTGGACTTTAGCTATAAGAATGAAAAAATAAAACAAGGCAGTGACTTTAAAGCTTACTGTATCCTGACACAGGTTATGGTATTAACTTTTCCTCTTTTTCTTTATACACTTTCTCTGAACAAAAGTATTGCAAATGAAAGGGACATAGGTAATTTCAGAATTTAAAGATAACAGCATGCAAGATTTCTTGTTTATTATGCTAACATATGTGGAAAAAGTGAAGTCAGATTTTCTTTTAAAAAAAGCTTTTGTTTACCATGTGTAAAGATAATTATAAATAAATTGCATGTGCAGATTGGGTTTAAAGGTGCTAAATTTCTTAATATTAATCGATATGTCAATTTCTTTATGATGTAAATGGCTAGATTGTTTTTAAAGCTTTTTATTTCTTTTGAGTTGAGAGTCAGTTTTTGCTGTATATCTGTGTTAATTAAAATCATCCTTGTGTTTAACCTTGTAATTAGTTTTCCACATTGTCCCGAATAAAAGACTATTTTTTGTTGTTGTTGTTGAAAGCAATATAAAAATGCAGGTTCATCTTGTAATCAGGGTCTAACCATCGACACATCCTGATTATTGTCTGGGGTCGTTACACAACCACAGCAGCAGATGGCGTTAGCTTTCTGTAAAGCCAATAACCTCATTGTGGTTGGGGTCATCAACGTTAGAAGAAAGAAGGAGTGGCACGATTCAGAGCAGTGTGGATCAAAATTAATAAACACAGAGGCAGAGCTACAATGCCAACTTCAAGATGATGGTGATCATCGAAGCAGAGGCATCCAACAACTTTCATGCAGCCTGGAAATATGGAGTTACGGAGTGTAATGTCCGTAGATGGTACCTCCAAAAAGATCGTCAGAGAAATGGCAACAGTAAGAGAAAAGCTTTTTGTGGTCCTCAATGCGGCCGATTCCAAGAAATTGACCAGTGGGTATGTGAGTTTGTTACTGAGAAACGTAATAAAGATATACCCATTACCAGAGCTATCATCTAGCTATAAGCTTTGGACGTTGCCAAGGAGTTAAACATACCCACCAGAGTTTAAAGCAAGATCGGCTGGTGCAAAAGAATGATGCGCCGAAGCAAAAAAAAAAACATACCCGCTGAATCAGATCGACAATGCTCACCAGACACCCGTATTTTTTGACATCTGTGACTGCACAAAAAACGTGAAAAGTCTGTTATTGTGAATTCAGTCGGAAATTAAAAGAATCGGGTCACCGTAATGTTGGCATGCCTGGCAGATGGGACAAAGTTGCACCCATATGTGATTTTAAAATGCAAAACTGTGCCGAAAGAGGAAATGCCAGCTGGCATTGTTGTAAGAGTGCAGGAAAAGGGCGAGTGAACTTGTGGTAGACTGGCTGAAAGTGGTTTGGGGAACACGGCATGAGGCTCTCAGAAAAAAGAGAAACATACTCATTATGGATGCCTTCAGTGGACACCTGACTCATGCTGTCAAAAGTCAAATGAGGAAAATTAATTGCGACTTAGGCATCATATCAGGAATGGGCTCAAAGAAGACTACCAAAGAAGGTCTCTCAGTTAAGATAAATCAGCATAGCAGATTAAGTACATTACAAATATGGGTAAACCTCAACAAATATAGTTAACCTTACTTTAAACTATATAATAAAGGCATAGAAACTCACCTTCAGGCATATACACACAACAATAAAATTAAATAAACAGAGGAAAACTTCTCTCATATCTTGCAGCAGGGAAGTGAACATGTTATAGTGAAAACACCAATAATAATACTGCAACTTACAAACTGAGAACAAGGTAGGCTCTATAACGCGTATTTACACGAATATATTAAATGCGATCCCATAAAGTGGAAGAGTAGCATTGTGCACACCGGCATATATGCAAGGGATACCCGACGAGGTGTCCATTATCAGAAATTAATGGATGACACGGAGGCCATTCTATTCTCATAATTGACACCTGAAAGGCATTATCACACTTATATCATGGTCACTTACGAAAAAATAAATATTTAATCAATTAATAATACTTTAAAGGCACAGTGTGTAATTTTCGGCCAGTAAAGGAACACTTTTTGATTGGGCCTGGCATGAAATCAATTAAACCTGTCCGATAACTTTCTGGTTGGTTGAGCAGCTGAGGGCATCGTTAATCACTTTCAGCTGTATTGGTGTTCATAGACTTAACAACAGGTGCACTACAGTGGCAACAATTAGAAAACCCTTGAAACAGGACTGGTTTTACATGTGGAGGTCATTTCAAGTTTCTCCTTCTTGATCTTTTTTGGCTGGTTTTGGCTTGAGTATTTATCTCTACCGGCAGTATGAGGTGATTCCTTAACCCTACAGAAGTTGGACAGGTTGTCCAACTTCTCCAGGATGGCACATCCACACGTTTTACAGACGAGAGCAGGTTCACCCTGAGCACCTGTGATAGACGTGAAAGAGTCTATATATATATATATATAGCATGTCAGCAATAGTATTTTTATAACACTATACCAGGTAAGTGTTTTGCTTTTTACTTTTTTCTAACATATTAAAATGAAGTTCACCTTTATTTCTCTAACAGTTTGATTTTATGGGTTTTACAACAATAATGGTAATGCGTATTAATGAAATTGGTCTTATTAAAAAGTTAAGTAGAGTCACTTGCTAAAAATATACTTGGTTTTATAAAAAAATACAGTTGAGAAAAGAGGCTCCACCCAAGCTGAACAGGTATTCCCAGGGGAGGTGCAAAGATCCACAGCTTGTGGAGGACATTGTTTTAAGGAATACTTTTTTTGTTGGTGTTGCTACAAGCTATGTGGAGGTCCTTATAAATATATGCAAGAGTATTCCCTGTTGACCAAAATTCAACTTTAGGACTAGGATCAAAATCCCTATATGCAGAAGAGGAATAAAAACGAACTGTAAATCGTCCGTAACACCCCATTCTCGACAATTAGTAGTGACTGCAGCTCATTGGGTAGAATATTTGCTCCAAATATAAAGATTGAAGATTTGATTCCAGGCTCCTATATTTGAAACTGGAGATGTTAACCATTAAGCAAAACAACTATCCTAAAGATACAGCATATCATACAGTTGTTCAGATCAAAGTAAGTTAATATGATACAATGGCCCAAGAAAAGTCCAGACCTGAATCTAAATCAGAATTTGTGGTAGGACTTCATAAAGGGTTTTCAAAGGTTCCATTCATCTATCTGAATCGGCTTGTAAACTAGTTTTTATTTCCAAAACAAAAATTGTTTCAAGATGTGAAAAACTAGCAGAATATTTTTCCAAAAGACAATTGCAATCATATCAAACACTGGTTGAGCAAAGTATTACCTCAAGGGAGTTGCATTATACTTAACACTTTCATTCAAATAAGACGATTTTTTCATGTTTTCATTCCATTTCACACATATGCAACTTTTTGTAAAAAATAATGCATTTCAAACTTTGTGGTTGTAATGTGATAACATAGAAAAAGGTTTGAGGACTATGAATATTTTTGCAAAGCACTGTACGGATCAGATATTTGTCATACAGTGCCACACAATTACTACCAACAATTATCATCTGTTTAATGGTAACCTAAAAAAGCCTATATTAGAAGTTTGACACTTTTTTTAAAATGTCTATTCACTGATGTTACCATTTCCATTTTACCGTCTTCTCCATAAAATAATCTGCTAACTTTCAGAGAAATAACCATTAATAAAACACAGCTAATCCAAGTTAAACTTGATCAACCTTTTTCCTCCATTGCCAGAAACAGTGAAGCACACTGACTGCATTAGGCAGGCTCCTTTGCATGTTAGTAATCAACCATCTGGTCTGGCTCCTGTAACATAGAAGAACCCAACAGAGAATTTCAACCAAATGAGGCCTTATATGGATGAATGAAGTACTGACAAGATGGTTTGAAGCCCAGCATTGGCTCAGTCACCTCTGAGACAGTTCCTTTCCTTCATATATAAAGGATGATACATGACTGTCTTTTTAGCTCTGGCCAGAGTGTAACCTGAAGATGACCTGATTATGATTTGGCTGTCTAGAGTGTGCAGCATCATCGGCAATCTGCAGTAAATGTAAAATGCTGCAGACATCCCTGCTGCAAATCTACAGCCAAAACAATTAGGGAATTTGTTGTTGGGTTTATGATAATTTTCTGAAACAATCAGGAACAAATCCATCACACACACACACACACCAAATATCCCACCTACACTGGCAACACACTGAATCACACTCACTCTTGTGCTTTATCTCCATGATTTAAACACACCCACATCATTTCACCCACACAAATGCGCAGCTGAGGAAACAGAAACTCAAAGCCCGACTGGTGTGAAGTTAGAGTTAAAAAGAAACATTACAGGTTAAAAATGGAGACACAGAGCAATCAGTGAAGATATAGGGAAGGCATTTAATTACACTCTGCAAAGAAAACGTCATATGCACTACCTGTCTCTTTTCAGAATGCATTATGCTGTCACTTAGCATACAAAGATTAAAAGAAGCAGCCATAAAATGCTTCAGTTGACATTAAATGAATTGAATATCAAGGATGTTTTCCTCTCCTATTTATTTATGGAGTTGCTTTATATTTTCTGCTCGGTCAGTAATAACTTAATATTAAAACAGACACTAAAAGAAAGTATCAAATAAATTAATAAATTGCAGATGCCTTTTTCTTTTATGTATATTTAAGTATTGTGGTTTTCATTGAAAAACTATTCACAAAATTATCTTTCTGAGCAGCTGAATAATTGGGCCTACTTGGGCCTTCATTGGCATGATAAGCTTGGCTATTCCTACAGAAGATATCTGTATCTGAAGATGCAGTGTTTAGCTAACAAAATATATGAAAATTGAGTTAAAAAATCAAACAAAGTGAAGAGTCCCCTAGGAGCATCAATCAGATGACTGCAGCTCTAAGGACCTAAAATAGAGCCAGGCAGAAACCATAATTAGGCATTTTAAGTGCTTTACATAATAAAGTCAGTCATAATGAAGGTCCTGTGGGATCCAGATACTGTGTGGCTTTTGTCACTTGGCCACAGTTGCAGCACTCATAAGGAGGGCAGCTAGATAAAGAGTCTAAAGGAGAGGTTGAAAGTAATAATGCAAAAAGCTGCTAGACACCATAAAACATGATGATGAAAGGGAGTTAAGATATCTCAAAACATTTTACAACCCAGTCAATAAATGAGCCATGATTCAATATTAGCATTTTTCAAGTGATGGATCTGAAGGTTTATTAAACATTCAGGCAAAAAGCAACCAAGAAAGCAATCTGTTAGTAAGTTGTGCTTTATGATAAGTGACATAAACAGATTACCTGCAGGAAGGCATGCTTTATCTACCTCTGATTATAAATGTCTTACATGAAAGCAAATTTAAAACACATAATAAAATGCATTCGTTTTTTGGGGATTTTCCTCTAAGCACAGGCCAAAAATTTCAGAGCATACAGTCCCTTTAAGACAGAGTCATGATTTCAACAAGCAGTCTCCATGTTGCCATCATTTCGAAACAAGTCAATGTTAGGTCAGTACGTGGTCCTGAGTTAGACATCTATACATGGAACAACCAAAGTTAAGTTCAAGTTAATGTGGTTCAAACATTTTTGTATTTAGTTTTGTAGTCACTAGAATGAATTTAAAACTGGGCGTCAGTGGCATTAAAGTAGCGGCACGTTCACCAAATTAAAAAATAGAAACCATTATGATCTATGGATTAGTTTACACTGGGTGTGGCGTATTTCAGGCATGTCCCAGAAGCATCTCGCTGTTCCATGCCGCCCACAAATCACAAACCAAACTGCCACAATCCTATCACAGAACAAAACAACCAACCCATGCCGGACACGCAAGGACAGCTCCACATCTCCAGCAATCTCTAATACTCCCAACTGCCAGAGCCCAACAGTGTTTTGTCAATGGGGAGGGCAAAAAGAAACTGTACATTAGATACAAAGTTTTTTTAAGTGTGATGTATGGAGCTGCTTTGATTGAGGTGTCAGGATTGATGCCCAGACCTTCTGACATCAATTACTCTCTAAACACTAATGCAGCTGAAAACTCCCCTTTGATAGATCTGGTTATTAATGCAAGTACACAGGTATGCAGCCACTCAGGGCTCCCTGGAAAGGTTAGATTTATCATGGTGACATTTTCTTGGTATTATGCACCCACATTATCTTACTGTTGCCAAGGGACAGACCACAGGAGTACAAAAGTATTCCTTAAAACGGCATGTCAACCTCCAAAACATTAAAGAGCACATAAGTATGTTGCTTTCCTACTTTCAGTCTGAGGATTTGTCATGACAAGCTCAAATTCATAAACCATTCTCTTTCTTTCTTTCTTTCTTTCTTTCTTTCTTTCTTTCTTTCTTTCTTTCTTTCTTTCTTTCTTTCTTTCTTTCTTTCTTTAATTTTGTGGAGTATAGAATGCATAAGAATGTTACCGTCATGATATCTGGCAAATTTAACTATTTTCTAAACAAACAAAGTAATAAAAAGGAATGAATGTGCACATTAAGATAGGGATTAGATAATTATTTTTTGGATTGAATAAAAATCCAGTATGAAACTAAATCAGCCTAGTTTCTACCTCAGCATATCACAGAGCTGCCATGTACTCCCTTGTAACATTATTTTTCTAAAAAGCAAGTTTGTGCTTTAATATCTTCTTCTGTGTGGTAACTGCCTGTTTGGTGTCTTGTCATTAACAAAAAAAGAAAAGAAGCAAAATAACAGTTTTGGGAACCTCAGTATTTTCACACAGCAGGCCTAGAAAACATTGATATTACCTTTAAATAAGTACTGGAAACTTTATTTTTTTAAATCTACCGATTCTACCTCCGATTACACATTAGAAGCAAAAGCGAAAAGTGCCTTTAAAGTCCCATTTTTATTTAGAAACAGTTTCCATGGAAACCATGTACAAAGATGCTGTGACACCTCACTTTTAAGCAACCTTAATGGATCCATGTTTTAGCACATGTGGTGAGCTGTGCTAGCTACAGGAAGAGCATTTTGAGTTTTCTGTTTCCTGCTGCCTTTGGCTCCTTGGGGTTGATGTTTTAATGGAGTGTGGGAGGTGCAGGTTTCTTGGCTATTCTGCATGATAATCCAGACTCTCAGGAGCTTTTTGCATGTTGACTGCTAATGCGGACTGCAAGGAAGCGACTGAATTCCAAACTATACCTGATATTTCCTTGTAGAAATGGATTGATAATATAGTGCATTCCTTAGAAGTATTTAAAGACAAAAGCTTCTACATCTATTTTTTGTTTGTCTGTCCTGCAAATTCTCAAAATATATGCAAGTTTATGTTTGCCCCTAAAACATTTTAACCAGGGGAACTTTACGTCTTTGCACCTTGCCAGTTTTTTTTCATTTTTCTATGAAGTGGTCTATATGCATTTAAAGAAAGTCCAGATATATTTAACTACAATATGCCAAAAAAGGCAGAATTTATCCTAGCTTCAAATGTTTTCTAAATAGAGTCTAAAAAGTTTAAGATCATCTTGTAGTTGTTTTAATAAAAACCCTGAATGTGGGCCTGTATATGCTGCTTATAATTACCAGATCTTAAATTCTCTTTTTAAAGAAGATGTCTGTCTTGCACAACTTTGATGGTGAAGAGGTCATTCTGGAATGATAAAAGAGGAAGGAGATTTTGCTCAGTAAGTGCACAGACAGCACCCGGCAATATAAAATGAAGACCGTTCGTCTCTTATTACATGACAATAATTGCATATGATTATGCACATGCAATTGTTTTTCCTTTCTGATATAATCACAGAATTACGACAGTTTACCTGAGTAGACCATGTAAAATGTTCTTATAACCAGACACATCTTCAACTTTAAACGTATTAATTGAAGGAATGCATCAATATTTAAAGCCTACATCATGTTATGAATTTTAGGCATTATCGTTGTCTGGTAATAATAATTTGTAACAGTTATACCTAATATAACCTATAAAATGAGCAAAACATGCACCAGCTTCTTAATCTATATAAGAAACAATATTAATTATACCAGACTATCAGTCTTGATCTGAAGGATGGATTTTTTTGCCCATGTACTAAAACACAAAAAAACTAAAAGAAGCACAGAGATGTATCTCAAGTTTAAGGAATTTATTAACAGGTTGCTGACAACAGTTACAAAATAAAATCCATCTAGTCTACGTGAAACTATGCTATGGTTCTAAAGAAAGGATCTATTATCAGGAAAAGGATAAACACAGAAAACACAATCAAAACGACCTGACGTCAAAGGAGGACCTGACCTCATGTGCTTACGTAGTAGCATGTGCGAAATGGGAGGAAGGGTGAGTGTCAGGCTTTTTATTCCCAAGGTGTGATTTATCAAAGCAGGCATGATCTAAATCTAAATTTAAATTTAGCCAGCATTTCAGCTGGTTTATATAAGCTTGGCAGCATCATCCAAGATGACCACCCGTGTACTAGCCAATGGGAGGCAGTTTTGGATAACCAAATGGCCGTTGACCCGGCGCAAGGGATGTTTGGAGATTGAGTTCATTTAATATACTCCAGAAAAAAACAACAATCAGTACTCATGTTTTTATTCTGAGGTGATTGCTAAAGTCTGATGTTTCTGTTCTCGTATATGACCAGTAATATGTCCATGAAGAAAATCTACACAACACTCTCTCCAACCACAGTTTCTAGCTCACTCTTTGGAGATCCTAAGGCAATATCAGAACAAAAGAGAAATATATAGTCCTCCTCCCAGTGGGACATGCCTGGAAGGATTTGACTCTCATTATGGTTACTTCGTGTTAGGCTGCAAACTTTTCCAACTCATACTAAAAGGTAATGACTTTCAATGTCAATTGAACCACATAATTGAAAAAGAAGATGAGGTTCACTGATCCTGTCTATAAACTATGTGAAAACGATCTGATGGAGTCCAAACACATCAACAACAATGTCACGTTTTGCAAGGAAAGATAATACAGCTATTTTATTACTAACACAAAACTGGAAAGTTCTTAAAAGCGTCTCTGGCACCCCATACTCAAATCAATCAATCAATCAAACTGTATTTATAAATCACTTTTCCAACTACAAAAGCTTTTCAAAGTGCTTTACAGGTTAAAATGATCCCACAAACCCCACCCTTCCCAGACCCAAAATAAAAACATCATCAAAACTATATCCCCCGATCACCCACCCACCCCAATCCAACCCATTTCCGACGCACGCAAACACACACACACACACACACACACACACACAAATAAAAGCAACAGTAACCAAAAGCAACAAGGGTCTGAGTACAGATGAGTCAGGAAACCCCATTATGGGAGCCATCTGCATCGGCAGCAGCAGATCAGCAGCAGCAGTCAAGGCACTGACCAAGGACGCCCAGAGGAGGGAGGGATGGTACCCCCACCTCCACCCAGGCATTGCCTGGAGAGCACCCAGGCAGCCATAGCCGACCACCGCCCTGATGCAAAGGGCTCCCACAGTGGAAACACTGGAAGGAAAATTAAAATAAGAACTTAAAATAAAAATATAACAGTAGAAATTTAGATTAAGTTTTAAAATACTGATTAAATGTTAAGACTGACCGCAAAAGGCCCTGCTCTCTCCGCCGAGTAGTGAACAGCTTCCTCACCCGGACACCCAGGCCTAGTAATGTCTCCACCGACATTTAACTTGGTCAGCTCATAGACCAGAGTCCACTGGGAGCTCCCGGAGGGTTGGGAGAAGGAGGGAGGCAGGAGGAGGAGGCCAGCGGAGCAGTGCGGGGCAGGATCCTTCCACATTTCCGCTTCACACGTATGAAAATGGCATATTTTAAAGTGGGACCAGTTCGCTTTGGACGCGCTTCAAGGTGCACAAGTGCAAGCGACCAGCTAGCCGTGTGTCATGCTTTTGGTTTGCGTCCATCGCCCTCGGTGTGCAAGCAACGTTACTGTGCAAGCTTCCAGAGCTTTCTATCACAATGTTTTGACTACTCTGCAGACTTAATTATAACACGAGGAGTCATTCAGCTCGATTAGAGTAGGTGAAATGTTAATAAGTCTTCTTCAAATTCACTCTCTTCATTAACTCCCAAATTATGCCATATTCCACAGATGCCTTTACTAATAAGTACTATTCACTAAATAGAAATAATCTTGAAATAAGCTTCCCATTAAACACTTCAGCAGTGCCACAGGCTGATAGCATCCATGACACTTTGCATTGAGGCAGCAACTGATTCAAAAGGGGCCAAAACCAATTACTGAGTGGATATGCATGCAAGATTATACTTTTCAGAGGTCGGACATTTCTCTATGTAAAATCCTTGTTTTATTTAGATTGATTTCATGTGATATTCAAATTATCTAAGATTTAGAATTTTAGGTTTTTAAAAGCTGTAAGCCATAATCATTAAAATTATTACATATAAAGGCTTGAAATGTCTCATTTTGCATGATAAGTATATATCAAGTGTTAGTTTCACTTTTTAAAGGACCTTGGGGCAGGATGAAGAAATAAAACTCACAAGCGAAGGGGCCGGCGCTGCAAGTAACTGCAGCCAATGGCATGGGAGCGTGCACAAACACAGTGCCATACTGCCAGACCACTGTGTATATATTGGTACGAAAACAAGCACCATAATAATTTGCTTTTGACTCATGAGATGCCGCTGATAAAACCTTCTTCTTCTTATTGCCACTTTTAGTGTGGTTTGAGTGGTGCTTGGTCCCTTGCCCGTTGTGAGAGAATCCATTCCCACAGTTGAATGAGTCGTGACCATCTTCTTCCTGTTTTGAAGCTGCAGAAAATAAGCAAGCAGTATTGACTGATGTCACACCCGTAGGTCGTAGTAGGAAATTTGGGCCCGCACTGCAGCACAACTTGTTGCATACAGCCTGTTAAAAAAAAATGTAATCATATGTGGTTGGGAAGGGAAGAGTGAAGTAGGGAGATGATAATTTGGTGGTGGCCATGATAGGGGTGTTTTTTGCTGGTGCAATTCAAAGCCAAAAATAAAGATTAGGGAGGCAAGATTAATTATAAGATACTAATAGTAGAGTAATAGTAGGCATGAGCAGTATCTAACAAATGTACTATTTCTCTGGATTGGCCTCTCCACTACAGAAAGAGCTGCATTCAATTATCAGGGACAAAGGAGTTTTTCCACCCCTCACCACCCAGCTCCTCAGTATAGTGGAAGACCATATTGACTGTTTGACAGGAAACAGGTTGAGCTCAGAAGGCGCTTGACCCTGAGAGCGCATTTTCATTATTTAGAGGTGTTTGTGCAGCAGTATCAGCTTTTCAGAGGAAAGAGTGTGGGGAAATAGAGTGTGTGTAGCTCTGTGTTAAGGTTAGAGGTTTTTGGGGGCTTTTATATGCATCAAATGTATTCTGCGCTGGCCTGAGTTGAATTATTTCAAGTCCTTCAAATGCGAGTTCACTCCACTTATGTAATAATTTCAAAACTACGTCCTATTACTCCTTATTCTAATCAACTTCATTATGCAAGTCTTCATTTTACTGAAGACTTTCTTAACATTTATAGTAACATTCAGTAAATTAGAATATGCATTCTGATTAGGCTTGTTTGTAGATTAATGGTACCTTATGAAAATAGCCTTTAAGCATGTATTAAACATGCTTTTCATTAAACCACATTTATGTATTAAAATGACAGTTTGATATAATATTTAAATCTTACACTTTGTGTTTTCATTAGCTATACGTGTAATATCACAATTAACAGAAATAAAGGTTTGATAACTTATCTCTCTGTGCTATACACTGTCTTTTAATGAATTGATTTACTGATATAATAGCAATTTTCTATAATACAGTACTCATATGTATTGAAGATCTGTTGTGTGATAAATGAATCACCAGAATAGTCTGGCAGACTATTTGAAAAAGAAAATGCAGCTTTCATCAGCTGTCACTTCCATGCTGTCTTTTATGATAATTTATAGTCAATTTTGCTGTCATATCTCCAACCTAAGCATGCAAGTATGTAATAGCCAAGGCTTTTGGAAAAATGTCCAAACTCCCATTATCCCAATCACATAGCTTGTTGTTACAAAAAACTGTAGACGTGCCCTAGTTTACTTAGGATAGTATTGTAGTTTAAAGTTGATTTGTATTTGTTTTGTAATATTTATCATATTACAACCACAAACATCCATGTGCTGTATTTATGTGACAGACCAACATTTACTAAATAAACAAAAATAATATGTTTATCTACACTACCGTTCAAAAGTTTGGGGTCACATTGAAATGTCCTTATTTTTGAAGGAAAAGCACTGTACTTTTCAATGAAGATAACTTTAAACTAGTCTTAACTTTAAAGAAACACACGCTATACATTGCTAATGTGGTAAATGACTATTCTAGCTGCAAATGTCTGGTTTTTGGTGCAATATCTACATAGGTGTATAGAGGCCCATTTCCAGCAACTATCACTCCAGTGTTCTAATGGTACAATGTGTTTGCTCATTGGCTCAGAAGGCTAATTGATGATTAGAAAACCCTTGTGCAATCATGTTCACACATCTGAAAACAGTTTAGCTCGGTACAGAAGCTACAAAACTGACCTTCCTTTGAGCAGATTGAGTTTCTGGAGCATCACATTTGTGGGGTCAATTAAACGCTCAAAATGGCCAGAAAAAGAGAACTTTCATCTGAAACTCGACAGTCTATTCTTGTTCTTAGAAATGAAGGCTATTCCATGCGAGAAATTGCTAAGAAATTGAAGATTTCCTACAACGGTGTGTACTACTCCCTTCAGAGGACAGCACAAACAGGCTCTAACCAGAGTAGAAAAAGAAGTGGGAGGCCGCGTTGCACAACTGAGCAAGAAGATAAGTACATTAGAGTCTCTAGTTTGAGAAACAGACGCCTCACAGGTCCCCAACTGGCATCTTCATTAAATAGTACCCGCAAAACACCAGTGTCAACATCTACAGTGAAGAGGCGGCTGCGGGATTCTGGGCTTCAGGGCAGAGTGGCAAAGAAAAAGCCATATCTGAGACTGGCCAATAAAAGAAAAAGATTAAGATGGGCAAAAGAACACAGACATTGGACAGAGGAAGACTGGAAAAAAGTGCTGTGGACGGATGAATCCAAGTTTGAGGTGTTTGGATCACAAAGAAGAACGTTTGTGAGACGCAGAACAACTGAAAAGATGCTGGAAGAATGCCTGACGCCATCTGTTAAGCATGGTGGAGGTAATGTGATGGTCTGGGGTTGCTTTGGTGCTGGTAAGGTGGGAGATTTGTACAGGGTAAAGGGGATTCTGAATAAGGAAGGCTATCACTCCATTTTGCAACGCCATGCCATACCCAGTGGACAGTGCTTGATTGGAGCCAATTTCATCCTACAACAGGACAATGACCCAAAACACACCTCGAAATTGTGCAAGAACTATTTTGAGAAGAAGCAGGCAGCTGGTATTATATTGGTAATGGAGTGGCCAGCGCAGTCACCAGATTTGAACCCCGTTGAGCTGTTGTGGGAGCAGCTTGACCATTTGGTACGCAAGACGTGCCCATCCAACCAATCCAAATTGTGGGAGCTGATTATAGAAGCGTGGGGTGCAATTTCTCCAGATTACCTCAACAAATTAACAGCTAGAATGCCAAAGGTCTGCAATGCTGTAATTGCTGCAAATGGAGGATTCTTTGATGAAAGCAAAGTTTGATGTAAAAACAATCTTATTTCAAATAAAAATCATTATTTCTAACCTTGTCAATGTCTTGACTCTATTTTTTATTCATTTCACAACGTATGGTGGTAAATAAGTGTGAGTTTTCATGGAAAACACAAAATTGTTTGGGTGACCCCAAACTTTTGAACGGTAGTGTACATTATATAATACAATACAATAATTATTATGATGTATGTTATTCTTCCTTTTTTATCCTTGAACAAAATCCAATGCAACCATCTTTGTCCTGCAATCACCAAATTAGTAAATTAAAGTCACTTGTGTGTAATTTTATCTTGGTATAAGTACAGCCTTTGGGGCTGTTGGCAGAGTGATAGACATACTAGTCCTAGATGCAACCATCTGCCCGTCTGCATTCCGGAACGCCCTAGCATGAAATGTGTATTGATTTATGAATATGCATGCTGTTATCAGCGTGACTGGGTGAATTTCTTAACTAATTTTTAGTCTAAAACCCCTACCATCACACGGGACCTGAAGTGGACCTCCCACATTGACTCTATAAGGAAGAAGGCCCAGCAAAGGTTGTACTTTCTGCGTCAGCTCAGAAAGTTCAACCTGCCTCAGGATCTGCTGACCATCTTCTACACAGCAATAGTCCAGTCTGTCCTGACCTCATCCATCTCTGTCTGGTTCGGATCCGCCACCAGGCAAGACAGGGACAGACTGCAGAGAACAGTTAGGTCCTCAGAGAGGATCACAGGTACTGATCTTCCCTCCATTCAGGACCTATTCCGGGCCAGGGTCAGGAAGCGGGCCAGAAAAATCACCACTGACCCCTCACACCCTGGCCACAACTTGTTTAGGCTCCTCCCCTCTGGCCGGCGTTACAGAGTGCTGTACGCCAAAACCACCCGACATAAGAACAGTTTCTTTATCAGGCTGTCGCTCTGATGAACTCTGAATAGTCACAGAGTGTGAGTCCATTCACATGAACAATAAACTATAACTCTGCACTGCTGTATATACTCAGTGTACAATAACCCCGGTTTGGTGTATATATTATCCTTTATTATTTATTTGTATTTCCTTTTTTATTTCACTTATTTAAGTTATGTACTTGAGAGAAAAGTTGCCGGAGTCAAATTCCTTGTATGTGTCATACTTGGCCATTAAAGCTGATTCTGATTCTGATTCTGATTAAAGGCCACTAGGACCACAAAATATTTTTTTGAAGGTCTCAGAGGAAAGGGATACATTTTTGGAGAGGTTTAAAGCCAGTTTAGATAATGAGCTGTGGAGACTTGTTTTTGTACTCCACCAATCTGGCCTTTTTTGGGAGATTGGCATGTAGACGTTCTGATTAAACCACAGCAAAACTGAACTTACTGACTCACATTCAAAATGATGTGTGTCAGAAAACTAACACTGGAGATCACCCATTAAGTGTTAGTCATATTGTTAAACCTGTTGTGGCAGAATCATTGCATGAATATAGTGTTCTAGTAGTGACAGTATGTTGAAATTATCAAAAATAATGGGGAAAATGGATGGATCTAAATACAGGGTAATGCTGAAAGAAAAAAAAAACTATGAGAAGCTGCCATAGATTGGAGATTGGAGAAGAGATTTACCTTCAAGCAGGGCAACAACCTTAAACATACAGCCCAAAGATGCAATGCAGTGGTTCAGTTTGACGCATAAAAATGTGTTTGGACAGACATTTTAAAATTTGTGGCAAGACTTGAAAGTGATGTTCAGACACTATCCATCCACTGTTTGTGAGCTTGTTAAACTTTGCAGAGATAAAAAGGGAAACATTACAATCAGTCGTCAAGAGTGCAAATCTGTTAGATTCCTACTTTGAATGTCTTGTAGTTATGGAAAACGGTGGACAGTCAAACTAAAAATAAAAAAATAGGATATGTATCAGTTTTCACCATATAGGGAAGCGTTGATAAATGAAACATAAAAAAATTTATTCATCTAAATTTTATTCTAGCATTTTTGTGATTATTTTGGGGATTGAATTAGAATTTATAAAATTAAATTATAAACTTTTTTCACTTGGCTATCTCTCAGAAACACAAATAACCAACCACTTCAAAAGAAAAACTGACACCATGACACTAAATATATTGATCAATTATACATTGAAGTCTGCGGGTCTTACTTTAAACAACAAATGAGAAATGTCCGAAAATATTGGAAAATAAAAATCAGCTAAAATGCTTTAGTCCCATGAGTACAGACACATCTGATCACAGTTGTGCTCTGTGATTTTTTTATCCACTTTTTACTGTAATCATTTTGTATTTGACAGTGTTTTATGCTTCAGTGTAACAAACATTTTATTATTTTAAATTACTTTTAGATAAAGGCTGCTCTTTGTTATAAAGCTCTAGATACAGCCAAGTATAGGGTGACATCAAGTAAATTGGGCCATCCAATAAGAGGAGCTACTTAAGGTTTGAGCCTCCTAGCCTTTTGATTTTGTACAATTTCCTCAAAACATTTCCAATTGTTGGCACAAGTATTCTTAAAAACAAAAAAACATTTTATTTGATTAGTCAACTGTTGCCAAAAGGTGGCCCAGTTTACACAATGTCACTCTACATGTTATCGTGTTAATATATTTAAGTTCTGTTTCCATTTGCATCATAGGAAAACACAAATACTCTGGAGATTTTTTTTGTCTATGGAACAGTCAGTCACACACTCAGTCATGGCATTGATGTCCTCTCCATGTGGCTGGCAAAGAGTCGTCCAGTTTGTGGAATCAAAACAATCCTGCAGGGCTTCTTTAGCTTCATGCGACCATTTTCTAACAGTTCTCTTTCTTGGAGGTTGCATCTGAACAAGTGGTTTATATTCAGAGCAGAGAAAGACAAGATTATGATTTGATTGTCCTAGAGGAGGTCTTGGTTTAGACATGTAAGCATCCTTTACATTTGCATGAAACAAATCCAAGGTCTTGTATTCTGTTGTGGACCAGCTGGCAAACTGTTGAAGTGTTGGAAGTGTAGAAGAGAGCAAGGCATGATTAAAAGCACCAGATATTTCCACAACTACATTGGGGTGCTGGGTCTGTAGCTTAGCGACAGTAGAACTGATGACATCACATGCATCGTCAGCAACGGCTGAATGTGAAATGTAAAAAACTGCCAAAATAACATTGGTGAACTCTCTTGGTAAATAATATGGACATAAGATTACTGCCAAGATTTCAATATCTGGGCTGCAGAGACGACACTTCACACCAACATGTCCTAGATGACAACATCTGTTGTTGATAAGCACTGCTACTCCATCTCCTTTTCATTTCCTGCTACTCTTCAGATATCTGTCGACTCACATCGTCAGAAAGCCTGGCAGAGAGAAGTTGGAGTCGGGGATATAATCCTGTAGCCACGTCTCAGTGAAGCACATAAGTATTCCCGATACTCAGGCTGAGTCCTTGTCAGTGCTTGGAGTTCATCCATCTTGTTATCTGTCTCCTTTGCGCTCCAGCTCTGCATCAACGTCTCCTCCTTCTCAACTCATCAAGGATTTGTGGCTTCAGTTCAGGTATTATTTCAGCTTTTGCAATGTTAATCAGCTGCCCCAGCCTTTAACCACCTTGTTGCCATGGTTATGCATCATAACAAATGGGCAAATACTGAAAAATCAACAGCAAAAGTCCCTCCAACTTCATAGGACAATAACCCACAAAGGACAAAGGTAAAAAAAAATACAATTCTTTCATACGAAAAAGGGGGAATCAATGTCCAAAAAAACAAAATATGTAGCTAACAGATCCACTCCAACATACAGCCACCCAGAGCAGCTTAAGTATAGAATCTTGAATGCATATCTGAATATCATTATGTAGCCAAAAAAATTGAAGCTACTTTGTTTAAATATTTACAAGAAAATGCTGTTAAATAGAGATCATTTCTAATTTGTAAAAGAAAAAAACTAATCAAAAAGCATTTTCAGCGCATTTTAGCATTTATTTTCTGACATTTCTGTGTTAAAAATATGTAGCATTAAAGTTATTTTTTTTAAACCCACATATATATTTTCTGTAAATCGTAGACACGCTTTATTTGTCTTAAAAAAATCTGAACTGAAAGTTTTGTAAAAATATCAAATGTCCAATTTTTTACCAAATATCAATGAAAATGTCATGCATAAATAAAGGCAAAAAGCCAAATCAATTGGACCCTCAAAACTAAAGTTTTCAAATCTTTTCACAAACTGCTAAATGCTTTTGGAAAGTGACTCACAGTTTTCACTTTGGACATCTGAGTCCATCTTATTCATTTGCATGTTCAAAAATCTTTCAGTTTCAGAGTTGACCTAAAAAAAATGTTATTCAGAGTGACTTCATTCACGATTTGCCTTCTGCCATAATTTTCCTTTTATCACATAGAAACAAAATGATGTGCCGCATACAAAGAAACTGTTTCAGTTTTATTTGTCTCCAGGCTTTTTATCAAGTGTTTCAATTTTCTTCTTTACTTTCAACAGCACTTTTCACGCCTGTCTGCCTCAGACAGTGTGCAACAGATGAAACAACTTCTTATTTACCACCCACCATATTTACTATTTTTACTATCAAACGTGATACTCATTAGCAATTTCAATATTTTAAACATTACATTGGTGTTTCTGATGCTTTCTTAGATATCTGTTCTCTTGATGATAAGGTTGAATTATAGAGGGATTAAGAAAAACAATATGAAAATAAAGTTTTGGGTTTATGTTTCTGAAGTATGAACATATAAAAGATAGGATAGCTGAGTTTTAACCATATTTTGTACTATTTATATTTGTTTTTTCAAGTCACCATATTTTCTGTGTTACAACCTACCTGGACATTTTTACTTTCTGAACACTGGTTTGTTCTAATTTCCATTTTAATCACTCGATGCAAGGCAAACAAACGCCTATCTCATTTTTACCCTGTTTAAAAAAAACAACACAAGAATGTTTGTGTACCACATAATTAAGTAACTACCAGAGAAATAAATTGTTTTATCCCCAAACCAGCATAAGTTAGCTGAACTCACAGAACTCCCTTGTACATGCCCTGATATTAAAGTTTAAAGCCTTGTAAATTAATCTTTAATCCTGGAAATGTTCGGCAATGAGAGCAATATGTTACTTGTCCCCCGACCTCCAGGGTAGTTGGCAACCATAACAGCTCAGCGTAGTTGGAGTTGTTCCCTATTTATCTAAGGGGAACTGATTAGGGGGAAAAATCCTGCAACAAATGTTAAATGCCCTCTAACAATATTATTGTGAGGAGCAAATTTTATTATTTAATTTTGAAAAACAATTTTAAATATATGACCAAATCCTTCAGGGTGTTGTTGGGCAATAAATCATGTTTATGTAAAGAAGCATTCTAAACTGAACTTTAGAGTGTTCAATGAATTGTAGTCAGTTAGCCCTGGAGAACTGGAGAGTTGGCCCTCTGTATCGAGTACTAGGGCATCTCTTACCCCCAAGGTAAGGATTTTATGCTTGACTGTACTCATTGGGGCTGATTAAATCCGATTTGCATGGACATAATGACAGAGATAGTTTTTAAATTAAAAGTTGATAAATTCTCAATACAATGATGAATTCAAAAGCTTTTCTCTGACATGCAGTACAATGTTTTGGAAACAAAACAAACTGAAATAGGATGTGGAACTTAAAAGTAACAGTATCATCATGTTACTGAGGACTGAATAAGAAAAATTAATAGACTGTCCATACAGGTCTAATTTATGTTAAATGAAACATTTAATTTTATATAAGTTGCTTATTCTTTCAACTTTTCTGGGTCAGTAAATGGTAAATGGCCTCTATTTGTATTGTGAAGTCTCAATGTTTTTGCAGCCAAGGTTTCTTTCAAAATTGCCTGTGCTTAGCCATGATCTGGCACTAGCAAGGTGTACCTAATAAATTGACCATATATATAAACTGTCCTATGGCTTAATGAATCAAAATTTAAATTTGGCATCCTTTGGGCTAAAGATGAACCATCTGGCTGAGTATCAGCTCATAGTTCAAAACCCACCATCTGTGATAGTTTGGGGGTGCATCAATAAACATGAATTCAGCAAGTTGTACATTTTAGAAGACATGATAAGTGTGAATACTGTGATGGACTGGCGACCTGTCCAGGGTGTACCCCGCCTCTCGCCCATTGACAGCAAGAGATAGGCACCAGCCCCCCCGCGACCAATTGAGGATTAAGCGGTTCAGAAAATGGATGGATAAATGTGAATAAAGGTTTGTGTAAACAACATTGGAGCAACTTATTTGGCATTTTGTCTTATGTCAGGACATTACCAAATCAGAATTCACGTGTATGTTTTCAGGATTGGGCCTTAGCAAAAAAAAAATTAGTTACTGGCAAACTGCTATGCCAAAGTCAGTGGTGGCCAAGGAATAATGCCACAATGTTTTAAAGACATATGCACCACTCTTACAATTTTCTAAAAACAGCTTACCAGACAATTATGCATGTCAGCAGACAGAAAGATGGTAAATTTTATTCTACACAAAAATGTACATATCCAGCAGCTTCAGATCATAAAATGAATTGTTCTTTCCATCATAAAAGGTTAATTTATAAGTATGTTCAGTATAATTCTAAAAATAATAGAATGGATAAAACTAATAAGACAGAAAATACTGGAAAATAAAAATATATCATAAATCCACTGTAAAGGAAAAGTTGTCAGCGGGCAATAATGGTATATTGCAATAAGGACAAAACTCCTCCTAAATCACTCAGATTTGCAAAGTGACAAGAGGAGTCTCCTGCAAGCATGTCTACCATTGTCCACTATAGCGTTATATCACAGTTTTAAGCATTCACTCTCCTGCTAAGGACCAAACTTGCTGTTTTCACAAGGTATTGAAACTGCTTGGTGCTGTTAGTCAATCAGAGAAGCAATAGGTCCCTGCATTTAATTTCATGTGGCAGGATCTTGAGTTGCATTCAGAATGTGCTGTGCATAGTGTGACAAGGAACAGAGCTATAATAGTCGCTTGTAGTGCCCCAGTTGTCTCCTGACATTTTTATAAATTCCTTAAAGGGACAATTTTGTATGGAGACATCACGGTTAAGAGGACTGGGCGGACTGATTTACCCTGCCAGAAAATATTTAAATTATTCCAAAGTTCTGATCGTGGAAATATGCCTTAATATGCACCTAGTAGGCCAACTGGAAGTATCCAGTGCATTGATGGTTATTGGCCTCATGGGGTAAATGGCCTGATGCTCCATGACATATTCTCAGTATATCTGACCTAAGATTCCAGAGGCTGTTGGAGTTTGATTACAGTACCTGAAGAAGGAAATATGAATTGGCTTTAAGTTGCTGTGTTTTTTAATATAAAAGACCAAAGTATATGGGGAATATAACAAAATCACAGACTGAAAGATCTTTTAAATCCTGTGTGTCTTTGTGAGAACATGTTGATTCATCTTTGGCTTGTATTTACAACATACAAGTCTATGCTTTGACATGTTTTTACTGAAAAAGATTAATTCAACGTTTCATACAATAACATGTTTATCTGAGTCAGCATAAGACCCTTCTTTTGAGCCATATCTAGATGGGTGAGCACCCACTTTATTGTACTTTTCTGTGAATTACAACTCTTTTTATAAAAGAAACTCCTGCATATCTCTGGATAGGCTCACTTGCACAATTTCTTTGTTTGCTACTCTCTTTTTTTTCCAAATCTCATTCTCTTTTCCCAGTCATTTTTGTACGCCTAACAAAAGAACAACAAAGGAAGTGAGACAACCTGATTGGTTGTCACTGAAATGCAATCAAGCTTTTGATGAGCTCTTGTTCTCAGTTCTATTTCCATTTCCTTCTCATTTGCTACTATCTGATCTTACAGATTGCAGGTTCGGAAATAAATTAAAACAACGAGACATGCTTAAGCTACAGATCTGTTTGACCCAAAACTGCTTTTTAGAACACACATTGCTTGATTCTTACTGATAGTCTGAGATTTACAATTACCCTGTCCAGATCCATGCTTCGAGGAGTGATATTGATCGCCTTAAGAGGATTATTTGTATGATCCCCCATTTTCCATCCCATTTTCCTTCTGGATGTTAAACCATTTAAAATTAGGGTTACCCTTTTAAATATGATGCTTATGGTAATTCCTATTAACTTCATCATCTGATTAAATTAAGGATAAAATAAGATAGAAAATAGCTATGTCTCCTCCTTGAAGTGTGAAGAATTACTGTGGAGATGTGATTTGCAGACATGGTTGTCAGATTTCTGGCTCCATCTCTGGATAGGGAGCCATTTGCTCTGTTTTCCTTGGATGTGTATTGCATTCCAGCACAGTGGGGTTGTAGTGTTTTGTTGTGGAAGTGGCCAAGATGCTCAGGATAAAAGGCTACTTCCCCTTCTATTCAAAGAAAAGGAAGAGACACATCAGTCTATGTTCTGTTTTATCTGTTCCATCCTTTCACTTGTTTTATCTTACCTCCTAATCTGCTCATCCCAACTCACTTAATCTAGGAAGCCTACGTGACCAAAGACTTTGATGCTCCCACTCTCTGTTTCTGTTACATTGTCCTTTCAAGTTCTCAAGAGTTTTCAGCAGGTAAAATGGTATATGATTTAATCAGTCTACTGGCTGTTTTTTTTATTTAGATTTCAACCAAAGTTGTGCATTCAGATACTACTGAGTGCACAAACTTCTGCATTCATATTCATACATTCATGGAAAGAAGATCTTATAAAAACAACCAGCTTAATATTTTGGGAGAAAGGAGGTCGAGGTTTAAGGTTTGCAAAGGCTTTACTTTAAATCATGGGTCTCAGGCACGCGGCCCGCGGGCCAACTGCGGCCCCCGGTACGATAATTTGCGGCCCCCATCTTAATATGAAAGATTAATATAAGTGCGGCCCGCAAGATTGATATGAATTACACTTGTTGTGTGCGGCGCTGAATGAACCAATCCCGGTGAGGTATAAGGCTGGAGGGCGGGACATCGGCCGGGCTGTCCAATACCTCGCTCACTCATTCATTCCACCAGTCAACAGGGTAGAGGAGAAGCCGGTGTCCGTCAGTTTAAGCAATGCGCGTGCGTTCGAGTGGCGCCCATCAGCTCTTTATCTCTCGAGTCGCCAACGCGCATGCGTCTGTAGAGTGAAGCCGATAACAGCTAAACCACGTCTGCCTCCACGAGGTAAGTTTCTGAGATTATTTCAAGTTTAAGTTTAATTTTAATTCTGGCGCGATTTGATGCGAGAAATATACCCTTCTGATGAAATCCCGACGGTTAGTTTTCTGTTTTGGACTCATAAAACACCCCGGTCTCTTACGTGAGGACGGCATCTCCCTGCTTCCGCTCAGCCAGTTTCGCGGGGCTGAGCGGAGCCGCGTGAAATGTGCGCGAGCGCCAGCTCTGAGTGTCTGGAGGGGAAGCTATTGAAGACTACTTTCTGTGGTCTGTGTGGTGACCGTGTGCATTCCTTTAAGTCTGACTCCAAGTGAAATCACATAGAGCCCCAAAGATGTCTCTTTCAAAGCCTGCAGTGAAAAGAAAGGTCGGTGATGAGCACAGATTATTTCAGGAAAAATGGGGAGTGCAATATTTCTTTGTTGAGCACAGGGGCAACCCGACATGTCTTATTTGCACTGAAAAAGTTGCGGTGTACAAGGAATACAATTTGAAACGTCATTATACAACTAAACATGCTGAGGAGTATGAAAAATACCAGGGAGATGAGAGAGCCAACCAGTTTGCCAGTCTTAAAACACGTCTACTGAGGCAACAGGATTTCTTTAAGAAAGCAAAGAAAGAGAGTTTTGCAGCAGTTGAAGCTAGCTACATCGTTAGTGAGATGATTGCAAAAGCAGGAAAGCCATTTACAGAAGGGGAATTTGTCAAAAAGTGCATGTTACAGGCTGCACATATTGTCTGCCCTGAAAAGAAAGGTCAGTTCAACAACATCAGCCTTTCTGCCAGCACTGTGGCAGAGCGCATTTCTGACCTGTCAAGTGACATTTATGATCAACTGTGTGAGAAAGCAAAATGTTTCAGTGCATATTCGGTGGCTCTTGATGAGACCACAGACATCACAGACACTGCCCAGCTAGCAATATATGTCCGCGGTGTTGATGATAACTTTGAACTGATGGAGGAGTTGCTCACAGTAATTCCAATGCATGGCCAGACGACTGCAAAAGAAATATTTCACCAGCTGTGTGATGCCATTGAGATTGCCGGTTTGCAATGGAAGAGCTTTGCTGGAATAACAACCGATGGAGCCCCATCAATGACAGGGAGGAAGAATGGACTGGTAGCACTTGTTAAAAAAAAACTGGAAGAGGAGGGTGTGGAGGAGGCCATAGCTCTGCACTGCATTATCCATCAGCAGGCCCTTTGCAGCAAATGCCTGATGTTTGAAAATGTGATGTCTGTCGTTGTGAAATGCATCAACCAAATCAGATCCAGAGGCTTAAAGCACAGAATGTTCCGTGCTTTTTTAGAGGAATTGGAGTCGGACTATGAGGATGTGCTCTACTTCACTGAGGTACGTTGGCTCAGCAGGGGAAATGTTTTGAAGAGATTTTTTGAATTGAGAGCAGAAGTAAAAGACTTCATGGAGAAGGACGGGGTGGCTGTTCCTGTGCTAAGTGATCCCAAATGGCTCATGGACTTAGCTTTCTTTGTTGACATCACACAGGAGCTCAATGTACTAAACAAGAAGCTACAAGGCCAGGGGCAACTTGTCAGTGCTGCCTATGACAATGTCAGAGCATTCTGCACAAAACTCATGTTATGGAAAGCCCAGCTCTCTCAAACAAACCTTTGCCATTTCCCAGCATGCAAGGCACTTGTGGATGCAGGCACACCATTCAGTGGTGAGAAGTATGTTGAGGCCATTTTTAACCTACAGGAGGAATTTGATCACAGATTTGCAGACTTCAAGACGCACAGAGCCACATTTCAAATTTTTGCGGACCCTTTCTCTTTTGATGTGCAAGATGCCCCCCCTGTACTTCAAATGGAGCTCATTGACCTGCAGTGCAACTCTGCACTCAAAGCTAATTTCAGGGAGATGAGTGGAGCAGACAAGCTTGGGCAATTTTTGAGAGAGTTGCCCCCCAGCTTTCCTGAACTTTCCCGACTGTTCAAGCGGACCATGTGCCTTTTTGGGAGCACATACTTGTGTGAGAAGCTCTTCTCCACCTTGAACTTCAATAAGTCCAAATACAGGTCCAGACTTACTGATGAGCATCTTCAAGCTGTACTAAGGGTCTCCACTGCTTCCTCCCTCAAGGCAAATGTAGCTCGTCTATGTGAGAACAAGCGCTGCCAGATCTCTACCAGCAAGGTGTAGGCAAGAGAACGCATGTTCAAAACAGTTAATGTTCATGTTCAATGTTTCATTCCTGTCCAGAAAGTTAAAGTTAAAAAAAATGGTAAAACAGACATTTGAAACTGAATCAAAAATTATTAGTTTTTTTTTTGTCAGCTAGTCAGTCAGTGGATATGTGGTTTCTTCAGTCATCTGTATTTTTTATGTATTTTTTATTTATTTATTATTTTATTCATTTCTTTAATTCATTATTTTGTGTTAAAAATAAAGATATTTGATAAGAGTAATGTTTTATCAGCGCTTTTTTTGTGGAAATCCTGATGCGGCCCAGCCTCACCCAGAGTCTGCCCCCAGCGGCCCCCAAGTAAAATGAGTCTGAGACTCCTGCTTTAAATGGACAAGCAATTTACATGTACCTGAACAGCAACAGCACCTATGTGAGTCCAAATAAGCATAGGCTGTGCATGCATGTGTAACAGTGTCAGATTTATTATCCAAGGACGCAATAAGCTTGTCAGCCTTGACCAAAGGCACCTTACCTGTAGTGGAAAAAATTATGATTTGATGCCCAAAAACATGTTTGTTAGTACTTGAACAAGTATGAACTCCAGCTGCAGCAGTCTTTCCCAGTCAAAAAATGAAAACTATTAAAGCTCCCTGAAACAATAAGAAACAAGCAAAAAAAAATTATTAGAATCATTGCAAGTGAAAAAAGACAAATTTTTCTGACATTTGAAATAGAGGTAAAAAACTTTTATGCTAAGGCCTTGTGAAAAATAGAGACAATTTTTTAAAAAGTTTTCCCCAATTGGTTTAAACAGGTAACATTCATCTAGCTTTATCTAGGGTATTTTTGTTGCTTCTAATACGTATGTTAATGTTTCTGTTGGTAAACAAAGTGAATCTCTGATGCCAACTTACACTCGCTAAAAGCGTTATTGTATGTCTTCTTTACATTGCCAGGTTGAATCCCCATTTGCCTTCAAAACTGCTTTACTTATTTGTATCATAGATTCAACCAGCTCTCAGAGATTTTGGTTTTAAAATGGTAGCAACATACAACAGCTACAGACTTATCAGCAATAATGGGAATCACGTATTCCACGACATCCCAAGGATATTATTTTGCATAGACATTGGGATACTGTGGATTCCATTAGAATAAAGCGAAGGTAACAATATATTACAAAAAAAATCCAGTTAAAGATGATTTAAGGATTGTGACATGGTACACTGAATTGCTGGAATGCATTAAGTATAAATCCCTTTAGATCAGCAGTTTCTGAAATACTAGCCCTAACCCTATAGCAACAACATTCAATTTCCTCCTAATCCTGATGCTTGGTTTGCATTTGAGCAAGTAGTGCTCACAATTTCTAGATGCCAAAAAAACTGATTTGAGTAATGTAGACTAGGTTGGCATGCAGTATGCTGATCTGTATTAACCAAGTGTACCTGAAAAAATTGCCAGTGAGTGTAACTTTTTTTGCCTGGTTTATCCTTAATGTAACATTTTTACTATGGGTAAATGTGCTGTACATAGCTCCATGTGCTGCAGGAAGTTCATGGCACCTCGCTACGGAGGTGTGGCCGAGACCGCTCATGTTATATATCCCACCATGGCCAGACTGCTGTCGTCACTATTCTAAGCCTAAATCAATAACCCGAGATTAGCCGCTGGCAAGGCAGGATTTAAATTCCAGTGAATTGTAGTGCAGTGTAATCGTTTAACCACTTGGGGCACTAAACTAATGTTTTTTGGCTCAAAATGAATATGTTCACTAAAATGTACTAAAATACATAAAATATTACTGGAAATGTAGATAGTGCTATTATAGACTCAATTATACAGTTTATCAACAAAAAAAGTTTATTTTGGGGTGATTTACTCTTTAAACATATTTTTATACATTTTACTTTCTGGTTTTGTGCTTAAGATGGTATATGTTTTATTTTTAACTCTCCACTTTAAATCCCTTTTTTTATTTGCAAGCACTGTTGAGGGATCCTGCAGCTGCACTTTCACAAAACTAAATGTTTTCCTAATTTGTCACCATGGGGAGAAAAGGCTTTTAGTTGCACTGCTCCTTGGCTCTGAAACTGACTTCCTTCTGTCATATGAAATATTGTCTCTCTTCCTTTATTTAAATAAAAGCTTCAAACACATCTGCTAATGCGGGCTTATTCACTTTAGACACTGATTTTGGATGTTGTTCTGGCTATTGATTTGCTATTTGACTAATTATTTTTGCCTATCGTTTGTCTATGCATTATTAATTTCTGTTTTTTCTTCTTTGTTAGTTGACTTTGGGTTTTAGAAAGAATCCCGCAAAAAAGTATTATTATTATTATTATTATTAATATTATTATTATTAATATTATTATTATTATTATTACCAGAAAATAGGATTTCAGACAGATTTTGCTTTCTTTCCCAATGCATCAGTAATTATAAATCATTGTTTTTTTAAGATCTTGACAAGTGTAAATGCAGCGGTAATTAGAGGTTAGCCATGAAGCATATGGCCCCAGATGGCATGCAGTGTCCTGACCGTGCAGCCATACTTTTCCAGCTGGAATACCTCCACTCACCAGCTGTAAGATTTCAGCAACAATCCTGGGGGGCATGGCAACATACCAAACTGGCCATTCACTTTGGACGACTGGTGGAGAAAAAGCAATCCTCACTGCTTTTTTGTTGTAGTTGTTACATTTGTAATGCTGTTTTTGTGTTTAATTATTTCTTCGCTGATATTTCTTTGAAAATGATTGATATGTAATTTGTTAAAACCCACTTGTTGTCTATAGACAACTGCTTGCCAATGCTGAGAAGTAGAGTCCATATAAAAAGCTGCTGTTAAGATGTTGAGATAAAAAAAGTTTAGAAAATATTTAGAACAGAATTAGAATGCAGGGAACAAACAGTAATGTCTATGAAGCAATGACTGTGTCGATGTTATAATGGTGCATTTGAGTTATGTGTCTGGAGAACACAGGATGGTAGCCCCCCTATTACTAACCCTCCTCACCATCTGTGCCACATCTCACTTGGGGATATTCTACAGCATCTTTCTGTATCATGTGTTTGTCTCTCAGCTTTTCTCCTTTCTTGTGCTTCTGCTCTTTATTCAATGGTCACATGTCCACACTGTAGATCAAAAATCCTGAATAAAATCTAATTAGGGTGTTAAAGTGGATGTTTGTTTTTTTTCAACCTGGACGTTACTTTTAGCAATTTTTATCAGGGCAGGAGATTTGGCGCACGTATAAAGGCATTATCTGCCCCAAAACTCCTTCATTTAACCATGTTTTGTTATGAATAGTTAGCAACATGTCCCTGTGAGTTCAGAATATCTCAGCGGTGCTTCTGTATAAGCTTTTGGCGATTTACAGGCCGGTTATGCAACCGATTCCAACTTACTTAAACCGGCAATTATAATGCTGAGGATTAGGTGGTTCAAAATGTATATATATATAATACATATATATCACTTTTACAGTGTGAAGAGTGAATGTGGCTCCAGCCACATTCACTCTTTTTCTCTCACAAACTTACTCAGCAATACTCAGCAGGCAACTTGAGGTTTAGTGCCTTGCCCAGGGGCACATTGACATGTGACAGGAGGGAGCTGAAAATGAAGCAGATCCTCCAAATGCAAGACAACTACTCTACCTACTTAGCCACCCAAATAAGAGCACAAAATTTCACAAACTGGTCTTGTCTGCCATTTATTGTGCAGTTTTACAAATATTTACTTACAATGACCCTGAGTGTCTGTGCAAAAGAAAAAGAAAAATTGGTGGAAATGCTTTTAACACTAATTCAGCAACTCCGTGAGCAGTGAAATATGTTTCCATCATGAACCATAAGGTGAAAAGTTAGTTTTCAAAAGCCCTTTTTTAACAACATTTTATTTCATGATTTAACAAAACATTCAATGTTGCTGCAAACTAGCACCAATTTCAATAATTCAATTTTCCTATAGTGGTCAGTTTTGCTGAAAGTTTTCTTCCTAGAGTCCTCTAAGACATGAAGGATGTCATAAAAAAAATGCACTGTAAGGGTGGATTTTTTAGACGAGCTGCTTAGTAAATGTAAGAAACAATATTTTGCTGCTCATTTAATTCCTTCGCATGTCACTGTATAATTTCAGAGTATTCAGTTCCAAAACCTAGAAAAGGACTGATTCTGTGTTTATGTCTCAGTCTGAGATCCCGTTGGCAAGAAAATATGTGATTTGCCTTTCCCAACAACAGATGCTGTGTATAAATTATGCACTGAAGTCATTAGAAAATAATTTCCTGAATGGCAAAAGGAGGGGGGGGAAGCATTTGTTTGATTTAATGCCTCAGAAGTGAGCTCAACTTGTATTTTCTTATACTTATCAATTTGTTTTTGTAGTAGTAAATACCTAAGAAATTCAGGTAAAACATATCTTATTAACTTTTTTTGCATTTTCCACTCCTCAGCATATGTCCCTTTGAGAACCATTTGGTGTTTGTTGATCTTAACATACGGCGCATTCCTCATTATCTTTCAAAGGTGGTGATTGAAGTAATGATTCTCATCTTGACTGTTGCTTTATGATTGGGCAGGGTATCTGTTGTTAGTCTCTGATGAAAGCTCTTCTCTTATCCACAGCTGGTCTGCTACCTTTGATGGCACTGTTTTTAATCTTTGTGGTCCAAAGCCAAGGCTCATTTTAAACTAATTTACTGATGATGTATAAAACTTGTGTAAAAAACAAAACATGACCCAAGACACACACTTATAATGGTATTTGCCAAAGTTCTTGTTAAAGTACAAGAACAACAGAAAAAAAATGGATTTGTGTGGGCAGGTAGCTCAGGGGAGGTCAAACAAGCCTAATGTCCTTTGACGGCTGAAGGTGGAGTTTCCTCACTAAGACAGCAGTCATAAGCATCATTCAAACTATATGAGGATGAATACTTACACCAAAAACACCTACAAAGATTAATGGACAGAGAGATTACATTCCCTTATGAACATTTCTTCTCTGAGCAGGATGCAAAGTTAAATCAGTGTTGGCATTCCAGATGAGGTCGTTGGATATGTTCACACCCAGGTACCTGAAACTGGAGACCACTTCCACAGCTGCACCTCCAATGTACAGGGGAAGGAGAGGACACTTGTCCCTTCTGAAATCTGACAATATCTCCTTGGTCTTCTTCACATTGATGCAGAGGTTGTTTTCTCTGCACCACTGCACCAGGTTTTCCACCTCCTCTCTGTATTTGGACTCATCATTGTTGGTGATGCTTCCCACTGCTGTGTCATCCGCAAACTTAACTATATGACAGCTGTGGTGTCTCGCTGAGCAGGCGTACGTCAGCAGAGTGAACAGGAGGGGGCTCAACACGCAGCCCTGTGGTGAGCCTATCCTGAGGGTGATGGAGGAGGAGATAGTGTTGTGGATCTTATGGTGTGGTCTATTTGTCAAGACCCAGTTCCACAGCGTGGGACTCAGTCCGAGGGAGGAGAGCTTCTGCACTAGCGTATGTGGGATGATGGTGTTGAAGGCTGAGGAGAAATCCAGAAACAGCAGACAAAAATAGGAGTTTCTGCTCTCCAGATGGGTCAGGACTGTGTGGACCACAGATGATATGGCGTCGTCCGTGCAGCGATTTTTCCTGCCACAGTGATATCGATTTGATGACCAACCTCTCAAAGCACTTCATGACTACCAGGGTTTAAACTATTGGCCGATAGTCATTCAGGCACTGTGGAGCACGTGGGGGTGGGGACAATTGTGGCAGTCTTTAAGCAGGTGGGGACAGATGACAGTGAGGTGTTAAAGATGTTTGCCAGCACCTCAGCCAGCTGGTATGCACAGTCCCTGAGGACCTGCCCTGGGATGTTTTCGGACCCTGCTGCTTTATGAGGGTTGATACACCGAAGGGTCTTCCTTACATCTCCTGTGGTCACACTGATCTGCGTGTCACCAGGTGGTGGTATAAGTTTGTGCTCGGGAAGACATCAGGGAACTCAAAGCGGGCATAGAAACGGTTGAGTACATCTGGCAAGGAGGGGTCTCTTGGGCATTGTACATCCTTGGTGTTGTAGTCCGTAATGTATTTAATGCCCCTCCACATGTACTGAGGGTTATTGGTGGTGAAGTGACCCTGGATTTTCTGGGCATTTGTGGCTTTGGGCCTCATAATGCCCGAAGTTAGTCTTTTTTGGGCCTCTCTGAGTGCTGATGCCTCACCTGCCTTGAATGCAGAATCCCTAGCTTTCAGCAGAGCTCTCATCTCAGAGTTCTTCCAGGGTTTCTGGTTCAGATAGCAGGCTATTATCCTGGTGGTGGTGACATCATCAGCACATTTGGAGATGAAACCAAGGACAGATTATATATAATTCCTCCAGGTCCACCTCTCCTTCATTTGTAGCTGCCTCTTTGAAGACCTGCCATTCTGTGCACTGAAAACAGTCCTGGAGCACACAAGCCGCATCTCTGGGCCACAGTGATAGTTTTCTTCGTTGGCCTGATACGTCTCAGCAGGGGGCGGTATACTGGCGCCAGCAGGATGGATATGTGATCGGAGAGGCCAAGATGGGGGCGAGGAAAAGCTCTGTATGCACCGCGGATGTTGCTGTACACACAGTCCAGAGTATTTTCTCCGTGTGTAGGAAAGGTGACATGCTGATAAAAACTTGGCGGAGTGTCCGTCAGTTTCACGTGGTTAAAGTTCCCCGCAACCACATAAAACGCCTCCGGGTGCCTAGTTTACAACGAGCTAATGGTGTCAAATAGCTCCTTTGATGCTTTGTTGGCATTTGCACCCGGTCAAATGTAAACAATGGTGACGAACACTTCAGCTAACTCTCGTGGCAAATAAAACGGCCGACATTTTACAGTCATAAGCTCTATCGCCTCAGAGCAGGAGCTTTTCACCAGTCCGCAGTTTGTACACCAACTTTCATAACAGACCCTCTTCTCAGTTTATTTAAGGAAAATTGTTTCATCAGCTATTTAACAGGTGTTTTTAAACCCAATAAGCAAATCAGGAACTTGTAGGTTGTTTTTACCTATCTTTCCTATTTTTCAGGCAAAGCACAAAATTATTCTTCAGCAGTTCTAATTCATTATTTTTGTACAAGGCTTTCAAATTTAAAATTTCTTTTTTTTCACTTAACTTATTTAAATAGAGGTGGAAAATAAAAATGAAAGAAGATTGAAAAAAAACCCACAAAAAACATGGTCTTAAATAAAACCAGGGTCCCAATTTTACTGTACAACTTAGACACTCTCACTTTTAAAATTTTCATCAGACACACACGCAGGGGCCTTGCGGTGGGCACGCTTTTTGGCTCCAGAGGTGGAGCCCTTCAATGAGCCTCACCTAAGGTGTTGGTACCCACTGCTTAACTGCATCAAGTCACTGAGGGCCCGGGGTGGTAGATGGAGTTGTCTGGCAGCATTCCCATTGCCCACCCCTCTGTTTTAAGTGCACATCAGAATAACATGCAGCAACACAACATTCAAACGGGAGTAGAGGGTCTTTCCATGCCACTGTTTGCTCTAAAGCATGGATACCCGACCCAAGCCCGACGGTACCTGACAGGCCAGGCCGGGTTCGGACAGATATTTAGAAAGGATGCTCGGGTCTGGGTCGGATTTTTTCCCCCCCGTGGCAGCATCAGCAGCACCTTCTCCACCCTCTCAGACCCACAGCTCTGCATATTTTTCTGTTGGGAAAAATTTCCACCTCTGGACCAGAGTAGCCCAGCCGGGGTCAGGTGAAGAAAGTATTTTCAGGTGTAAGAATCCTACTCTTGGTTTATTAAACCGTGTGCACCTGTGTCGATCCCTGGTTGGACTCGGACCAAAATATCTTAATGCCTGTCGGGTTCGGGACGGTTTTGGTTACTCCTCTGTCAGACGCAGGCCAGGCTCGGACAGAAAAATGCGGCCCGATCCGCACTCTTATTCGCTCCATTAGGGGTGGGGTCCAGGAGGTACATAAGGCTGTCTGGTCGGGGACATGGGCTGGTGGGCATACATCCGCTGAAGCTGTTGCTTTGGCTCCCTGGCGGGGGGGATGGGTGGTTGGACTGGGCCTTTGGCGGTGTTGCATCCATTGGCTGCTGATCCAGTGCCCCTTATCTGGCGGAACTGAGGACTGAAGGGAGGATCCGACGTCTGACCTGTATGCGCGATGGCTCCGCTGTGGGTCCGGATTTTGTTGGGTGGGAGGTGGGGGGAACTATAGGGGGATCTGAGGCCGAACTGAGGACTGAAGGGGAGATCCGACGTCTGACCTGTATGCGTGATGGCTCCGCTGTGGGTCCGGATTTTGTTGGTGGGAGGTGGGGGGAACTATAGGCGGATCTGAGGCCGAACTGAGGACTGAAGGGCAGATCCGACGTCTGACCTGCATGCGCGATGGCTCCGCTGTGGGTCTGGATTTTGTTGGGTGGTGGGGTGGGAGGTGGGGGGAACTATAGGCGGAGCTGAGGACTGAAGGGCGGATCCGCTCCGGAGTCTTCTGCTGTAGGGGAAAGATTACAGACATGGAGAAAACACACCCAGACTCTCTGCTAATCATTCTGGGGGATTTTAATAGAGCAAATCTCAAACTTGAATTACTTGTACCACCAGGGACATAAACAGTTTAGAGCACTGCTACACAACAATAAATAATGCATATCACTCTGTCCCCTGCGCCGCTTTGGGACTTTCTGACCACTGCCTGCTCCACCTCATCCCATCTTATAGGCAAAAGCTGAAATCTCCTAAGCCTGCAGTAAGAACTGTGAGGAGATGGACAGAATAGTCAAAGCTGCAGTTACAGGCCTGCTTTGACAGCACTGATTGGAGCATCTTTGAAGCAGCCTCAGACCTGGATGAACTGACATCTTACATCAGCTTTTGTGAGGACATGTGTGTGCAGACCAAAACCTTCTGCACGTTCAACAACAATAAATAAATAAATGGTTCACTACAGAACTGAGACGGCTACGCCAGGACAAGGAGGAGGCCTACAGGAGTGGGGATCGGGACCTGTACAAGCAGGCTAGGAACAAGCTGACAAAGGTGATCAAGGCAGCAAAAAGGAACAATAGTGTAAAGCTGAAGGACTATTTCTCTACCAATGACTCTTCTGCAAATTGGGAGGGCCTGCAGAACATTACCAACTACAGGAGACCATCCCCCCACGCAGTGGGGAGCCTCACCTGGCTAAGAACCTCAATGACTTTTACTCCAGGTTTGAAAGGACTTTCGCACCTTCCACTTCCCCCACGATCTCCATTACAAAAGACCTAGCATCACCCCAAACCACCCCCATACCCAACCCCCTACCTGCGCTGAGGATCTGTGAACAGGATGTGCGTCAACTATTTCAGAGACAGAGGATTAATGCTGCATTCCAGTTAACCTTTCCTAGTCGGAAAGTCGGAAATCACCCAGTTGTCTCGCGTCATTTCACCGAGACACGCCCCCTTTAGGTCAGAATATACGAGCTCCAACTCGGAGAGTAGACCGAGTAGAGGGGGGGCAAGTCGGAAACAAAGATGGCTGCGCCCGTAGTTGAGATATATTTTCTTTGTATTTGCACTGTTGGTCATTTCAGTGTCGTTTTTAAATGCTCTTTTACACTTGACTACTTTTCTGCTTTAATCCGGTCACCAATTTATATATTGCACAGCCTTGCTGTGCGTGCAATACAATGTACAGCTTTGTTTTTCATGCTGGTCTGCTGAAGATGCTATGCCGCTAACAACAATAGCAATAACTAGCCCGCCCCTCCACAGCTGCTGCCCTCAAAGCGTCCACGTTCTTTCTGACTCAGAGTGTAGCGAGACAAACAGGAGCACTGTAAGTGGGGAATTACGTCACGTTCTCGTGTACAGCAACTCGGACGCCCGAGTTTCTGAGACAAATGGAATGCATCATAAGAAGGCACCAGGACCCGATGGTGTGTCTCCGTCTTCAACAACTTCCTGGAGCTGTGCGAGGTCCCCTCCTGCCTCAAACGCTCCGCCATCATCCCTGTTCCCGAGAAGCCCCCTGTCACAGGATTAAATGACTACAGACCAGTCGCCCTGACAGCTGTCGTCATGATATCCTTTGAGGGACTGGTCCTGACCTACCTGAAAGACATCACGGTTCCCCTGCTAGACCCCCTGCAGTTTGCCTATAGAGCAAACAGGTCAGTGGATGATGCAGTCAACATGGCTCTCCACTACATCCTGCACCACCTAGACTCTGCAGGGACCTATGCTTGGGTCCTTTTTGTGGACTTCAATCTGCATTCAATACCATCATTCCAGAGCTCTTCCATCAAAAACCTTCCCAGCTCACCTTGCCCTCCTCCACTTGCCAGTGGATTACCAGTTTCCTGACTGACAGGAGGCAGCAGGTGAAACTGGGTAACTTCACATCCAGCACCCGATAAATCAGCACTGGAGACCCCCCAGGGATGTGTTCTCTCCCCACTGCTCTTCTCCCTTTACACCACTGACTGCACCTCAAGGGACCCTTCTGTGAATCTCCTGAAGTTTGCAGATGACACCACCTTCATTGGACTCATCCGCGACATGAGGCGACCTCATGAGACATGAGGCGACGAGTCTGCATACAGAAGGGAAGTAGAACAGTTGGTCCTCTGGTGCAGTCAGAACCACCTGGAGCTAAACTCGCTCAAAACTGTGGAGATGACAGTGGACTTCAAGAAGAGACCCCTATCAACATCTCCTTTCACAATCCTCAACAGGACAGTCCCAACAGTGGAGTCTTTCAGGTTCCTTGGATCCACCATCCAACAGGACCTGAAGTGGACCTCCACATATGTACAGTAGACTCTATAAGGAAGAATACCCAGCAGAGGCTGTAATTTCTGCGTCAGCTCAGAGCACTGTACTCTGAAACCACCCGACACAACAGTTTCGGTCGGTAGTCACAGAGAGTCCATTCACATGAACAATAAACTGTAACAAACTCTGCACTGTTGTATATACTCACTGTACAATAACCCCAGTTTGGTGTATATATTATCCTTTATTATTTATTGTTATTTATTTTTATTTCACTTATTTAAGTTCTGTATTAGAGAGAAAAGTTGCCAGAGTCAAATTCCTTGTATGTGTCATTACTTGGCCATTAAAGCTGATTCTGATTCCTTGTGCTAAAAAATGTTAGAGTTTATACTCATTTTAAAAAGCAAAACAATTTTAAACACATTATAGACATTATTTGCAAGAGAGAAATGACATGGACAAATAGACGCCACACTTCATTCGAAAAGAGAATATAAACTTGTGCTTCTCTAACCTGCATTCCTGAAAAGTCAGCAGCATATCAGGGTTGTGTTTGTTTTTGTTTTTTCTCTTTCTCCCTCTGTTCTGACATTAGCACCAGCCTTCTGCAGACTTTACTATTTTGTCCTACACATTATTCAAAAAGAACTGGTCTTTGTGAATGCAAAGCAAACAACCCTAACTTGGTCTTAAACAAAGGCCCAATTTAAACCCAAAAACCCCCAGTATTTTAATATTGTTACAGTGAAGCTCGCGTGTCCAAAAACTAACAGCCCTTTTTTCTTTTGGGGGTGGGGGTGTTAGAAAGTTAGCATGTTTTGCATGTTGTGTATGGTTGCCAACCGTCCCTTAAAATACGGAATTGTCCCGTATTTGACAATTAAATGTGGCGTACCGTTTTGAACAGGGACGCTATTTGTTCCGTATTTTCATAAATGTCCAATATGTGTGTCGGTCATAGGCTTCATATTGCTTTGTTCTAACTACATAGCCTATCTATAAATAAAATAAAAATCACCCAGCTACAGTCAGCAAAACTGTTCTGGTGGTGGGATCTAAAGGGACGGCAAATTGTTTGCGTTTGCGGTTCGTGCATATTGAGCGCTCAGGATTGATCAGGTAGACACACACGCTCGCTGGCGCTTCCCACGCAGCACCTTTAAAAATGTCACAAAAACGCTTACAGAGATATAGATGAATGGGAAGAGGCCCATTCCTGGCTGGAAAAGATCAGTAAAGACGAACACAAGGCAAATTGTAAACAATGTAGTGAGTGTTCTCCGTCGCACACAGAGAAGACTGCAGACACAGCACGGCAGGCACACAAGAATGCAGAAAACACACGTCTGTTAGGCTTATGCGACATGTTGGCTAAAATATTGTGCATTTTACAAGTTGTGTCCTTCATGTGCAATTTTATTTTTGTTGGATTAATTGTGGAGGATTTTTTATTTTTTTAAAGCCAGTAGGCTTAGGCATAGTCTATTATCCAATCAATATAAATAACAACTTAAAGAACAAATCACGGTAACTGATTAATTGTTATGCTAATAAATAGCTTAAAATGAAAAATGTGTGGATAGGTTTCTGGCTGTTGAAATGTTATATTTTAGAGAAATAGCCAATAAATTTTAAGTCATCATTGCATTAAATTTCTTAGTGTGTTTTGATTGTTGTTCAGACAAGCCCTGTAAGCCAATTTAATTAACTATTTGTCATCCCACTCCTAAATTTGTATTTAAATGAGCAGATAAACAATTAAATTGAATTTACTTTTATTTATATAGCACCAATTCACAATAAATGTAATCTCAAGACACTTTACAACAAAAGTAATTTCAATACAATTATACAAACTTTCCAATAAGTTAAAACTTTTCTATGTAAGGAATCCCAGCAGATTACGATGAGTCATCAACAAGTGTAAATGTGTTGGGGGTTCGTCTGCAATATCCCACAGTCACTTTAGAAAGAAAATATTGAAAATACATTGTTGGACGCTCAACAAACAGACCTCATGTGGTTCTTAGTATTGTTGTGTTGGTTCACACTGCATGTTAACATAAGTTGTATACAATGTATTTCCTTTTTTATGTAAATGCATTTCATTGCAGCTTTTTGTAGCTTAACTTACAGAACTGATACATTAATATGTTTATTGTGAATAAAGGATTTTAAGCTTTACTTATGACCACTCTGGATGACCCCTAAGCACCACACCTGGCCGCGAGACGGACGGCTCAGCCCTTGCTGAATAATGCCCTGTAGCCTAAGGCTACGTCCACACTAAGCCGATAAGGTTATACAGGGAGTTAGGCCATGTCCACGCTTAGCCGGGTTTTTTTTTTAAACGAAGATTTTCCTCTGCTCCTTGAAAAAAAAAATCTCCATCCACACGTAACCGGATAAATGCGTTTTTCAGCACATTCATAGACGTGGCAAACCTGTAGGGGGCAGTAGTTCTCCCCAGTCCTATCCGCCACCTACGTGTGGACAGGGCCTTAGACGCCTAATGTTATCCACTCAACACGAGCATCTACGCCCCGTTTAAGGTCCGTTTAAGGTCCCATGATTGCGCAATCCCATACCGACCTGTGCAAATACTAGGCATGCGCGAAAAGACGCACGAAAACCGCGTATAATCTACGTGACACCAGCGCCTACATAATATATACAAGAAGCTCTACAGCCCAGTACATATCTGCTTGTACCGTTAACCGAAGAGAACAATAGCTGCTCAGAAGAAGAGAGAGTTTTTGGTGTGGACAGACGACGAGATCGATTTATTACTCTTCGCTGTTGTCTTTGTCTGTAGTGTCGTATTGTTATTGACGCAGCATTCATTGACGCCACTTCCTTTCATTTTCCGAGGAAACTGTCCACACTAGCTCGTTTAGCCGTTGAAATAAGATTTACACGGCTCTCTTACCCAGCTAGTAGTTATCCGGCCACAGACCTTAAACGACGCCGGGTTAGTGTGGACGATAGGGGGGTGTAGACAAAATAATTATACGTTTAAGGCATTATCCGGCTTAGTGTGGACGTGGCCTAAGTGTCCCTTAGTTTAATTTATGAAAGTTGGCAACCCTAATGCTGTGGGACTTTGCAAGTTTTTTTTTTCTGTACAGCACCAAAAGCTGAAAGGGGATATTTGAAGTTGCAGCTGTCTCTCTCTCTCTCTCTCTCTCTGGACATCACTATAACGGATGAAAAAGGCTTATATTTAACGCAGATAAGCAGATTGAGTCAACAAAATAATGTTCACTAACTACAATACAGTTTTGCTAGACATGCACAAGGTTTGTGAGGGTTTCCTGATACTGATGACTTAAAAATGCCACAGTCCTCACCTGGACTTGATATCTGGGGTCAGCTTCACATCTTTACTTTTTAATTATTTGATGTTATGACTTGAAGTTAGTATTTGACTTAGAAAAAACAAATTATTGTTGTTTTTTATACAGAACCATTAAAAATTGCCTCTAGCACCAGCTCTGGTTAACCACTCAAACCAAAGTATCTCTAAGTGACCAAAGGTCTGTGCTCTTTCTTAAGAGTTAAACTTAGAACTACCTCTCTACCCCACTCAAACCTGTTTCATCCCTATAGCTACTTAGAAATACAGTTTCTCAGTATGGCACTGGAAGACAGAATAACTATCTATTTTTGATTCTATCATGCAATTACAACTGCTTTTGTGGAAACCAAATTGATTAAGTGAAAAGTTATTAGTTTTTGAAAAGATCTTAGTGTTCTGGAAACCCATTTATTTTCTGTAGGAGTTTCAGGACACAGTGGGAGACTTTCTGAAAATGAGTAGTAACTAAATGGATAAAAATATTGTAATACTTGAAACTAAATAGAAGGGGTTAGAAGACCCTTTTTTAGATATACTATCTGCCGACTGAGCAAGCATCAGTGCATCTGGATTTGTTGCATCTGACGTTTCTAGCCACAGTTGTCATCTACCAGTTAAATGATGCGTGAAAGTGAATATCCATCTTCTGTGATCAAAAGCATTATGTGACGACAGTACGATACATGCATCATAAAAAACCTGGCTTGCTTGTGGGAGTGAGAATACCACGCTAGGCTCAGTGCCTCAAAGAGTGGAACAGACACTGTCAAGCCTCCTTTTATGTGTAGATCTTGACAATACATTTTTAAAAACCTTTGTTAGCTGTATATATTTTTTTGGCCAGACCATCAATTCCTTCCAACTAACAACAATTTGTTTTCTTTCTTCAAAAGATAATGTCTTTTAACCACAGGTCACACTTTGAAGACCCCCCCCCCCAAAAAAAGTGAGAATTAAAAAGAAGACAAAAAGAAAATTCTGTCCAATCTTTTTTTTTTCCCAGTCTTCGGTCCCAGCATAAGTAACCTGCTGTATAAGCGTAGGGGGTATTAAGTGATGTAACAAGCTTATTTGTGAAAACACAGGTGGTGATGTGAGTGAAAGTCAGAGGAGGGGTTGTGTCATTTAAGTGCACAGCAAGAAATCACTCAGCCTACGTGAATAAGCCTTCAGGCGACCAACTCAGCTAGGGATGGGGTCGGGGTTGTGAAACACCATCTACATTAAAGCCTTCTCAACACCTGTGTGGATTTCTTAAATTAAAAAATTTCCAACTCTGCAGAGTGAAAGAGCACTGCAGGAGGGTAAAGCTGCTCAGACAAATGCCAAGAAAAAAGAAGTGAGAGATGGACGGTGCAGCCAACAAGAAGTGAGAGCAAAACAGCAAAATGTCTCCTCCTGCTTTCTGTGATTACAGTGCTATTATTTAAATGTCAGTGTCTGTCTGCCTGAGAGAGGACCTTGTAAAGTCTAAATTGATGTGAGTATTGGACAATGTGGTAAAGCCTTCTTTATTTCTATTAATTTAAACAGAACAAAATGTGTGTGTGTGTGTGTGTGTGTGTGTGTGTGTGCGTGTGTGTGCGTGTGTGTGTGTGTACGTGTGTGTGTGGGTGGGTGTCGGTTTTATTATAGAGAGCGGGAGGGAGGAAGAGCACTCTTGTCTCAGTCGCAGTGTTGATGCGCACAGAACAAGGTTAATTACTTTTCTGACCTTCTCCGGAAGCTTAAAGAAATATTCCAGCCAAAGCCTGAATAGATAGCACAAGCAGAGATGCTGAGTCAATGGCCAAACAGTAAAAAATGAAACACAGCTGAATTTTTAAAGTGCAACCTTATTTACTTCCAACGTTACTTATCAAATATTTCAATAAAACCGCCTGCATTGCTGATTTAACATCAGAGAGAAAAATTATTGCTTTTTTTCCTCTTTCTGCAGTTCCTGGCCAGCTTTAATAAAATAAATATATAAAGCATTCTTATGCTTTATAAATTTCTATCTGAGAATATTCTTAAATTGATTTCACTGGTGGCAGCGTTGTGAGTCACAAAGCAACTTCAGAGATGATCTGATAACAGAATTTTTAAAAAGGCAGCCTTTATTTCATTTCTCTGCCTGGGCAAGAATTTTAATCTGCAGTTTAAACACTCTTCAGTTAAGTACAAGCATGTTGTTGTGGACTGCCATTCAGCCGGCTTAAAGAAGCCTACTACACTTCTTCTTTCCTTAAATCCATCCATCAATCAATTATTTATATTAGTTTATCTTGCAGGATAAACTGATATGACAGGGAGGCCACATTTGGAGGTCCCTAGCATGTCACAGAGCAAAACAGAGAGAAACAGGACAAACAACTGTGCATGCTCACATCAAAGGACAATATAAAGAGATCAGTTAATCTAACAGTCATGTTATAGTACTGTGGGAAGAAGTCACAGTACTCCAGAACACACGCATTAATGGGTGAAGGATGCAAACTCCATGGAGAAAGACCCAGGCTGAGATTTCAACTCAGTACATTTTTAAAAAATTTACCAGTTTATATTTCTGGTCTCCAAAGACAGTGATTCTGGTGTTATTAACAACACTAGTACAATAAAGCATATATCTGTTTGAAATATTTATGAAAATATGTAACTTTAGGAAAATCATACTTCAAGATCACATTTCTAAACATTTGATAGAGATGCACACTTTGGAAACTAGTTCAGACATCCTTTCACGTTTTTTTTTAAATCCAATTAAATGAAATAAGTGTCACAAATCATATATTGTATGTTTTATACTGATCATTGAGGCCATGTCTATGCAGTTTTCTCAAAATATATTCAAATGTTGTAGTTATGCAAGTTATTTAATCTTACACTAAACAGTGCAGATGCTCTGTACTGATGAAGATTCAACTGCACCTCGAGATGCTGAATAGTCAGAGCATCTTCATTTGACATACTTTGATCTACTTTCAGCTAATAATTAATTGACATCTTGGTTGAAATAATACAATCTGCTTACAGTATTGAACTTTCATCTCCAAGACACAAATATGGTAAAAAAATAGATATAAACATTGAGATAAGGCCCTAAGAGTATTGTAATCTGTTCTGACTCAGTAAAACACTGTACGTTTTTACAACCTTCATGCAAATACATGTGCACTATGCAAAATGTGAAACGCGGTGTGTCAAAAGTGACAGATATTTTCAATAGATGTCAAAGGACTTGAGCCTAGATTATACTTTTCCATCTGCGGAAATGTGGATGCACATAGCCCCATTATCCTTCGACACAAGGACTCTTCAATGGTTTTTCAAAGCTGGACGGATTAGAGTCAAATTTTATAGCAACCCTTAAAACGCAATGGAGAGCGCACATGTGTGAATGGTCAGCCCAACATCAGCAAGGCACGGTGTGTCTTTTGAATGCAACGTGCCGGCATGGTGAAAAGCAAATATTGAGGGACTCATCCCTGCATTCTTTATAATAATAATACCACAATATAGCCATAATACTGGACATAAAAATGATGATTATGCCCTGGCACAACAGATGATGATGTCATGATGATGTGTTGAATGTGCACTGAGCCAGTTGGGTACAGGTTAGGTTTTGTGCCTTTCAATGGACGCTTCCATCTCATGGTTTATATGCAAAGTAGATGTCGACAGCCCTGACAACTTCCCTACAATCTACTTTATTATTTTTGTCATCTTTTTGTGATTGCGTGACATTGCTGCCACAGGCTGACTACTTATGAAGGCCCACAGGCTCACTGATGCCGGTATTGATGCCGGCACCGATGACAGCAATGATGACGGCTTTGTCTTTAGAAACTGCCAAAAGAGTGTTTTAGGGAATTTTCAAATTTTATATTCAAATAAAAATGTTCTTTTTTTCACACCATTATATACTGTACATGGTAAGAAAAAACCTAAATGACAAGACCTTAAAGGAACACTACCTAATTAACCAATTAATATGAGCTTGTTAGATTTTAGTTACTTTATGAAAAAGAGAACAAAAGCTGAAAATGTATAATATTCTACTTAATTTAGCCCTTAAAAACGACAGCTAAATTTTGAAGTTTTAAGATTAAAATAAAAGGAAAAAATATTAAATAACATGATCAGTATTAAATTTTATATCATCCTATACCTAATTTGGTCATTTGATTCTAAATTTAGGCAGAATAATGTGGAGCTAAATAAAAAAAAATATCTTCTTGTGTATTTGCATCGAACTAGTAGCTTTGTGAGCCTTGTTTAACGCTCACAAAGCTTGCGGTCTGAATGCACCATTAGAGGTTTGACTGTCAGATGAAATAACTCACTTAAAAAAAATAGAATCAGATGGCAGTTTGATTGCTTGGTTTGAAGATTATTGTGAAAACAATTCAATAAACAGCAGTGTCCAGTACACAAAATTATCTGACATACTGTATCGTGCCCTGGCTCATCAATCCTAAAAATTGGTTTTTTGACCATTTGTCCCAGCTTTTGAAGTGCCACTTTCCCTTTCTGAATCAGCTCATTCATGCAACTAATACTCTTGTCCTGGAAAATTAGTATACTAATAATGTCAGGGCCCTCTCTGGTTCCATGAGTGTTTCTGATAGGTTGGACTACTCTTCAAATATAAACGAATTGAATTTCCTCAATATTCATTAGATTTCGACAAAGTTTTAGTTTTTTTTTCACGCATTCTAAAGCCTGAAAGTATTATTTAGAGTGCTGATAACTTTGGTAAAGCAAAACTATAAATAATTGATTACAACTGTAAATCAAATAAAATACATCATCATGATGTGCAATGAATATACTTTTTGGGTAAAAGTCATTATTTTCCAAGTATAATAAGAAAACTGTGTTTAACTTTAAATAAACAAAGTAATAAGTCTAGTATAGCATTTGCTACTTTATACAACAATTTCCCTGCATTATTATGCAATGCAAATATTTACATGAATTGGATATTTTAAAGTCTCTGATGGAGGTGTGATTTTGCTACAACTTCTTTGTAAAGTAATAAAAAACAAACAGTCACTCACATAATCACTGCAAGGGTCTATTTAAAATGTTTAGCTAAGATAACATGATTGGTTTTGGGCTATGTAATGAAACCAAATTATCTGCTGTAAAGAGAAGAGTCCCTCTCCTGAAAGAAAGGACTACCTTGGGACTTGAATCATCCGGCAGGGAGTTGATACTGCTAAAAGCTACATTGGTAAGACCCATATTTTATTTTTAAAAAACATACTGTATATGTCAGAGTAATGTTCAAAGTTCTGTAAAGACAATAACTGCACCTCTGTATTAAAAAGCCCAACAATTAATGCAGGTGCTACAGTTCTACAAAAACACTGACAGGCAAAACAACAAAACAAAATTCAAGCTACCAGGAGTACTAGGATGCTTTTGATCATTTCGCACATATTCTAGTGGTATGTAATCCCAGTTTGGACTCTGGCGCTTTCGCTCAACCTTTGCTGACATGACACTGAAAACCACCAGAACCTAGAGAGGGATTATTTTTTCATCAGCCCAGCAGATACACATACAACCTACACCAGCTTTACAGCTCCGGCTTCCATTGCTTCCAACAGTTTTTGTTTTCATTTTGTAGCAAATTTTATTTTTTATTTTTTTTGCAGTAAATGAAAATGTTTTTCATTTCTAATTTTCGTTATTTCATCCATTTTCCTTAAAAAATAATAACCTTGCTCTACCCTTTTCTGGCTTCACACCATGATCTTGGATTTGGAGGTGCTGATTGTCATTCCAACTGCTTCACACTTGGCTGTGAACTGCTCTAGCAAAAGCTGTAGATCGCATTGCGATGAAGCCAGCAGGACCACATCATCTGCAAAAAGCAGAGACCCACTGGAGTGGATCCCCTCATCACCTTGCCTGCGCCTAAAAATCATGTTCATAAAAGTTATGAACAGAATATGTGACAGAGGGCAGCTTCAGGGCAAGAACACACCGATGCCCTGGGCAGCCAACCCACTAGGCCAACATCCACCATATCCCCAACCCCTGCTCCTTGAAACCTCAGCAAGAAATCAAACCCAGTGTCCCCACCCAACTGCTCACACACCAACTACCCGGCCGGTCCACTGGCGAGCCCCAACCGACCTCGTAAATGTCTGACCCAGCTAGATCCCACACCCTAGCACGCCACAGAGCACAAAGACTAGGATCCAGGAGCCAAGTCCAGCGCCAAGAAGACTTATCAGGCCCAGGTATGCAGCCCACCCCCCGCACTCATCAGACCCCCTATAGGCAACCAAGCCGAGATGCCATCCAGAAGCTGGCAATAAGAATCGGCCCATAGAGAAAGAGAAAAGCAGCACATGCAACCTAAAGGCCAGTGAGGACAAAAGAAACCCCCACACTGGCAAACGCCCAGCCAAGACCACTGCTAGAGGGCATGGCACCCCAGAACCCTGAGGCCCCAAGCCACACCGAGACCGACATAGGAGCAGCACAGCCGAAAGGCCAGTAACCCAAATCCTTCAGTTCAACCCCCTAAAGCATCCTATGTAGCTGTCATGAGCCACCAGCCATAGCCACCAAAGCCTCACCCCAGGTGGGGGCAGGGCACCCAGCACCCCATCAAACAAGTGGTCCCACCTCCAGAGACCTATCATAGACGCCCCAAACCCGAAAAACCTCACATCAACAACAATGTCCAACAAGACAAAACTGAAGGCCAGCCACCCAAACTAGGTGATGTAGCTAATCATAGAAGCCCAGAAAGATTAATGAGTTGTGGAGGCAGATGCTGTCTTAAGACCAATGTGGTCCAGCAGGAGATCTCTGTACTGATTAATATTAAGAGCATTTTTATTTTCCACTTCAGAAGGATAGTTTTCTTACTAATGCATGAGGCAATACGAACTATTTGCATTGACTTTCTGTCTATGGTAACATTATTTAAATTTCCTAGCAAGCAAAGTGTGGAAGAAGGGGGGACATTACATTTTAGACACTCAGACTTTATTTTGGTCTCTTTTCAATGGCGTTCCTGTTACATGTTCATTGAAAGATCAAGAATTTTTCATATCCATAATTATTAAAATGGATAACAACGTAAATTAGAAGTGTAATGAGAAAGAAATTGACTTTCATGTCTATTTTGAATTTTATTCAAATACAAATACAAATACTTTTCTTCCCTCAACAAATATAAATACAAATGCAAATACCAGCTGCTTTGCACACCCCTAGAATATTATAATCCGGTATATTGGTTGTGCATTGTAAGCAGGTATTAAACAATGAAAGACCCATCCTGAACATCTGGTAGCCTGTATAATGTACTTTGTAAAGGATTTTATATTGTATTAATTGTAAATTGGTATTTTTTGTTATTTTAAAAGTTCTTAAATATATCTGAGACCAGAGGTTTTGGTCAAAGGTAATGGATAAGTCCACCTCTCTTTTTTGAAATAGGAAGAGTTATCGATTCATCAAGTGTAGATAATGTTTTGTATATTTTAGATAGTAGTTTTTGCTGGTATTTGAAATTCAGCTGTATTAAGCCTAAATGTATATTTTATAATGGATATAATTTGTTGATATTCTAAGAATACATTTTTGCTAAAAGTCTGTTCTATCAAATATGTGTTTCAGGTATCACCTTTACAACTTCAGTCTGTTAAGTTTATTATACATTTTTTGTAAGATGTCCAGGTTGTTCCAGATGGGTGTACGTCTGCATTGGATAAGTGAGGACTGTCATTTTTAGAAATCCCCATCAAGTTGTCAGAGATGAGCTGATATTGATACTTTTAAAGCAATTATGTTGTTTTATATTTGAGCTAATAAATGGAAGCCCTCAATGTTTTATTCTATTGCATAATATCTGTTCTACATCTATCCCAGACTCATCAAGATAGCTATGCTTTAACCGTCTTGAGATGGATTGGAGCCGTTAAATAAGAAATAATGACAAAAATTTAAGCTAATAAGGGGGGGGGGGGGGTATCTTTTCAAAGAAATTTAGAAACAGACCAGTCCAGAGATCTAAACCAATCAGGTGATGGTTTGCTTGGGATCATTAAAAATATATAATTGATTCTAGGAAAAAATATTATTTTTATTTTAGCAATACTCTTCCCATAATAGGGATTTTCATCTAGCAAGATGATCTTGCAAGTAGTTTAGCTTTGATAAATTGGCTAGTCTTGTTGAGACATTGATACCTAAATATGTAATATTCCCTGACTGCAGTTGTGTAGCATTGGGATTCTGGAAAGAAGAATTGATTGTATTTTAACCAATTTATGGAACAATCTGAAACTGTTGAGTAAGATTTTATCAACTCGATTACCTGAGAGAAAGAGGTTGGTGAATGTTGGATAAAAGTAGTACATCATCTGCATATTAGGCAAGGCAAATTTATTTGTAGAGCACAATTCATACACAAGGCAATTCAAAGCGCTTTACAGTTGCATAAATTAAGAAAACAGATCAACAGAAAAAAACATCAACTTAAAAAATAATCAATTACAATAAAAAGCAAGAGTGCAGATAAAATACTTTCAATTGTCATATGCACGGGTAAAAAGAACTGTTTTCAGCCAGGATTTAAACATTGTTAGAGTTGAGGCTTGTCTCACATCCTCATGAAGACTGTTCCAGATTTTAGCTGCCTGAAACTGAAATGCAGCCTCACTGTGTTTATTGTTGACTCTGAGAATCACCAGGAGACCCCTCCCTGAAGTTCTCAGGGCCCGAGATGGTTCATATGTCTCTAACATGTCAGAGATGTACTTTGGTGCCAAACCATGAAAAGCAGAGCTGATTAGGGGTGTGGAAAGCAGCTGGTATTTGTATCCGCATTTGTTGAGGGTGGAAAGTATTTACATGTATATATGTATTTGTAAATGTATTAGTATTCGAGTAAAATTCAAATAGACATACGTATTTTTAAATGTTATAATTTATTTTTAAAATGTATTTTAATAATTATTGATATGCAATATTGGTTGACCTTTTTCCATAAATCCAGCAATGAACATGTAATAGGAACATAATTGAAAAGACCATAAAGGCCACTGTGCCCACAAAACTTTCCACAAAAAAAGAAAAAATAATGTTGGGGGACGGTTGTATACCGCAAAGACTTATGGGTAATGTGTTTGTGTTAATTGTAGAAGTTCTTCGTTATAGTTTGTCTTCCAAATGTAGCCTTGCTCCTTAGTTATTGGAGTTATTTTAATATTTTCTGTTTTATTAGTGGGTCATTTCTTTTAATACATTATTTTTTGTCACATGCAGCATGTTGAGTTTAAAGAAAGTAAGGCTTTTCTTAAAATTAAGCTTGTAGGCTATGTTAATATATCATGAATGCATAATTAGTGAAGGACCAATGAAACAGAATTTTATGAACACATTGTATATAGTAATGTTGATTATTAGTTGTAAGCGAGGCATTTAGTTACAACATTATCATTTCACTTATGTTGTTGTCAGTCTTTGCTGATTATTTTCCACACACCTTTATAGAGATGGCGGTCCACAGGAGTTATATTTCTTGACTGTGATAAATGCAGTGAAACCTATCAAACAGGTGGCTCAGTTCCTGAGTGGCAGCACACAAAAAACTATATGTCTTGCTCTCAATTTCAAAAATGTTCTAAAGTATTTCTTAGAAACAAATTTGAAGAAATCATAGTAATTGAGCCTTTCCAAATACTTTATTTAGGTTCAGCTCCACTCCTACTACATATAGACTGATTTCATTTTTAATATTATTGCATTTTATACCTTTAATTTAGTGTGCCTGATTGCGGTTCCCAATGGTTCAATAAAGATAGCAAACAGGGAGGGAGGGAGTGGAAATCTCTGTCTGGCACCTTTTTGTAGTTAAAACTTAATGATATTTGGTTATTAGTCCTGATACTTGCTGTTGGGGAACTGTACAATATTTTCATCCAGTTAATAAAAGAATTTCCAATGCCAAATTTAGGTAAGGTTGCAAATAAGAATTTCCAGTTAAGATGGAGAACTTGTTAAAACGAGTATGTTTCTTCTTTTAAGAACATATAAAAAGTATGTTTCTCTCAAACTTAAAATGGCTCTTCAGGGCTACTGTCCTGGATGTTTTAGGTCTTTTCCTGCTAAAAACCTGGCTTAAATGAATAGGTGATTAACTGGCTTCTGCAGCAGTTGTAGGAATGCTAAGAAGGTAATGAAAATATTTTGAATCAGCTCAGCTGCATTGAGGAAACATCTAAAACATGCAAGACTGTGGGCCCTGAGAGCTAGGGTTGGAAACCACCAACCTAGATTACACTCAATCATCTTGTGCAGTGTTACCGTTTTAATGTTATAACCTTTCTTATTCAAAAAGTATCATATTTTGGTTTTATTTAGATACAGATTTCCTTATAACAGAATAGACTTATCATAAATAGTAACTTTATCATTTTAATAAGTGTTAAATATTGTCATAAAGCTTCTCGTTTTAACGAAAAAATCTTTATAAATAAACTTTGTTTACCTACTGTAGGTAGGTGGGTATTTTAAAAAGCATTACTATGTCATGCAACCTCATATCAGAACACTTGAGGTATATTGTTTTTAATTTTTTATATTGTGTGGGGAAATTATTTATTTATTTTTATTTCAATGTAATTTGTGCTTGATTATTCTTCCATGTAACTTTTACTCAACTTACATTTTATGTTAGGGATTAATTATTTTATATCAGTAGTTATTCACACTGTAACATTTATTTGTATTTTATTTGAATTTCACAAAAGTTTACTTGAGCACAGTAGTCCTGTTTCTGGCTCTGCTATGCACTCAACGATCACAGATTATTGAATCAAACCTGATAATACATCACTGATGTGAAGGTACCAAGTTGAACCTAATCAAACTCCTCAAAATGAGAATCTGCCCTATGCATAGTTTTACAAATATACTGCATCATTATACTCTGTTCTTTGGTTAGAATGATTAATTCCTCTAAGCAAACAACCAAATTACTGCACCCTGTTAATTTCAGCCACTCTTACTGAAATAACAGTTCCACAGCGCCTAGTGCTTTATGATGTAACTTTAATATAGGGCAGATTATAACCGTATTTGAGAATCAGTTTTAAAATAAAATATTGATGTCTAAAACTGGTATGCTACCCATAAAAGTATATCACTTTAAAGATTGTGAATTAGAGTGAAATTTTAAAATCAGCATGTCTAATGTTGGTTCCAATTGTCTGGCAGTATAACAAATAGTCATATATCTTATATAGTGAACTGAGTTCACAACCACCCTAAATCTCCCCAAGCTCAATTTCATCAACAGGATAAACAAACTCACAACAATTAAAAGAGATATGAGGGTTGACAAAATAATTAACAAGGGGCCAGTGTGACTCTGGGTTGTGGGATTATGTGCAGTCAACAAAACACGAATAAACAAATAATAATTTGGGTGGTTGAGCAACGTATTAATTGAGTGCTCAGCAGAAAACCTTGGAGAAAATGAGCATTTTGGTGCCCCCAGTAGCACACACACGCGTACACACACATGTTGGGTTTTCATGTCTTGTGGGGACATCTCATTGGCATAACGCACACACACACACCTTATAAAAATACACAGTGATCCCCTGCTCAGTTACTTAGAGACTTATATTTGATGAGGAAACTGAGAAGTAGTTACTCCTCTGTTGAAACAGCTGATCTCAGTGGTCCTTAATTACTCTCCTACAGAGATTATCACTGCTGAGGTCTCTCCTGGTTTCACAGTTAAGCCTATGGCTGCAGAATCCTCAGATGTACAGTGGAGACATTAGACTTTGAGTTTTTGCTTGTGCGGTTTACAGTGCTCCTGATTTAAATGATAATAATCACTGATAACTCTTTTTTTTTGTCAAGCACAAGTTTCTGCTCGGAGGCAGATAAACATGGCTCTTATTCATACATATATTTTTTTCAAGACTAATGCATACATTCAAATTTTACTTTAGTCAAAAACAAAAGACTGCGTTATATGCTGGTTATGGCATTGCATTTACCAACAAATACACACAAAAACAGCGTTGGTACAAAGGGAAAATAAGATGAGTATTTATCTGTGTTACACAGAGGTGAGAGTCAATGGGGGGGCAGCTTTTAGCAGCTGTTTGCTTAAGTGCCATGCTGTCCCCATGATGCATCTGGATAAAAGCACTGAGGAGAAATTGAGGGTGCAAGCACTCCAGCTATTATAGAGAAGACTCGCTAGTAGTTACCATGATGAAATCATGTATCAAATGTACTTAAGATAAAATTACTGGAAGTGGGGGTCAAGACTAAATCTAAATAAAAAAGGCAAGTCAAAAAAAGCTAAACAAAATTCTAACAAGTATATTTCATATTGATTTCATTGGAAGATAATTTAAAATACATTTTTAAAACTGAAGAATATCTAATCAAATCAGAATGTGAAATCCTTTTTGTCAGTCAGTTCATTTAGATGCAGCGAGAGAAAGTCAACTTATCGCCTTAGTTTGACTGAAATCGAACCTTCGAAATGCCTGTATACACCTTAGTCAGACTTAAGTTGAACCGAACTGGAGTTGGAGAAATCAAAGTAAGGTTACTCAGATAATGCAACTGGAGAATCGAATTTATCTGCATTGAAATGACAGTCAGGAGAAGCTAAGCAATTGGGATCCTGGGCAATCCGTCTTTGGAAAGTGATGGGAACGCAGAAGCAGAAAAAACAGCAGAACGAGCAGCAACGTGTGTAACACAATCACAGAGTGCAGTACTTACAAACTGAACTGTTTGGCAGCGTTGTTGTCCATCTCTTGCTCATTGTACATATCCTGCTTTTACGCCATCTGCTTCACTGACTTTAGCATTTGTTCATTATCTGTATGACTCCAGTCCAACTGAATAATGTCAGTGCAAAAGGCCGCAGGTTGCCACCTAACGTTGTGGAGTCAAACGCACTTCATTCAATAATTCGATTTTCTGAGTGACATGTAAACGGGGATACGACATTCAGCTCTGGCTAAGCCATCAATCCGATTATTGCCAAAAGCTCAATTTAGATGTGCATGTAACGGTACTGAATGTCATTATTCTACAAAGAAAAATTGTTACAGACACTGACTGCTGTATTATAGCCGAACGGTTTAGTGGATACCAACTGACAATAAGTCAACTTGAGCTTTAGAAAAGTTTATATACAAAAATAAGACATTACACTTGATGCTTCATAGGGTGTTCTCCTCCCTTCCTTCTAAACACCTCTGACTTGTCAAATCTCGAACATGACCACATCCCTGAATGTGTGCTGTGATTCTGTCAAAACAATTTTTGCTTTGGGGCAGTGCATATTATCCTGGCAAAAGTGGCTACAGCCATCACAAAATGTTGTTTCTATTAAAGGAATGGTCTTCAACAATGCTCATATTGGCACAATGAATGTTGCCCACTGCCACTACCAGCACGCCTTCTAACCATAGTGCATCCTAGTGCCAAATTATTTCCAAGTCAGTAATGAACACGTATCTGGCCATCCATGTGATATAACAGAAAGTATATTTTATCAGACCAGACCACCATCTTCCATTGCTGTGTGGTCCTCTTCAGATGCTGACATGCCCGATGATTGTGCTTTTTGCAATGGACGGGGTTTGGTATGGGTACGCGGACTATCAACAAACTGTGATGCACTGTGTGCTTTCCTTTTTATCATTAGCTAATTTAGATTTTCTCTCCAAACTCCTGTTGGCTGTTTAGGTAAAATTTTTCACATATATAGATGCATTCCCTTACTCACTCACGCACGCACGCATGCATGCACGCACGCACGCACACACACACATATAAGCACAGATAGTGACTGAATAACAACACAGCCCTTAGGACAAGAGTAGTTGATTCTGTGCTGATAAAAAGAAAATGCCGGACTGATTATGATTACTAGAGATTACCGCCCTTATAATAAAAAAGCACTGATCCCTTAGGCAGAGAGCACTGCACTGTGCTTAATGATCAGTAGCACAGATTAAACATTAAAGTGCCCACTAACTCCTTTCGCTTTTATTTCAAAGTTTACAGCGAAGCCAGCAGAAGCATTTCACACCCTTCTGGCTTCAATAGCTTAGGCACTGAGTCTTTGAACAAGAGTGAGACATTAAATTAGCAGTGTTTCTAGATGTTAACAATGCAGAGCATGTATACAACTGATACATGGTGCACAGTGTTTTGTTTGACATAGTAAATATACTGTATGGTCAATGTATTCCTGCAGAATGATGTAAACAAGAGTCTGCAACACACAACTATAATTGTTTCCCTAATTTTTTAAATATATAATGAATAAATATTTTTAAATGCACTGGTGAAAACATTGCTGCTAATGAAATGAAGTTTTTTGCCCTTGAATCTTATCTAAATCAACATTGATGTTTTAATAGAACTGCTCTCTGTTTACTTGTGTGTCAATTTTGGCAGAATACAAGTGGCACCAAGTGTTTGTGTGTAAATAGACCACAAGGTCCTTTGGTTTTGTTGTTGCTGTGTGGAGCTTTTCATGCAGTTGTCTGAGAGTAGAATAACCACTTCTTACCCCTGAGGCGGTCTACCTCAGCTGGAGCACTCACAATCTGGTTGGGCCATGTGAAAATGCCCCTGAGCATTTGTTACGTGGATCAGGGTTCAGTGGTTTAAAACACAGCTAAATACTTTGGGACAGTTCAGATCTGAGAGCTTAGATCAGAGGAGTAAGGGAGGTGTGGATTGAAAGAGTGCATCTATCAGTGAATACTTGGAGAAACATTTGTGTACCTTCACTCACTGTGTTTACATGCAGCCAATAACCTGTTCAAAACCGGAATATTAGCAATAACCTGACCATGCACAGACACGTAAACACTGGTAAAAACCCGAATATTACCCCTGGGCTACCCCTTTTCTAACCCTAATATTTGGTCGTGTAAAGGCATATCGACATATCCCCATTAAAAGGAACATTGATTTGTGATCTGCACATTCTCACTTAACTAGCATTGATTAACAGGGGCTGCTTTAAATGTAGTGGGGACGGAGTGAGCCTGGCTTAATAAGCCTCACTTGAATTAGTGGGAACTGAATCCACCTGACCTTCGTTCGTGGAATTGAATAAGCCTGGTTTGAACTGTTTGGCTAATTCAAGAGAGTGGCTTCATGGAACAGCCCTCAGGTGGAGAATCCTGGAAAGGTGGAGAAAAAAAGGAAAACATATAGAAACAAACAAACAGATCATAGTTAAAATAGACATGGCTAACTGGCTAGGGTGCCAATGAGAATGTAATTTGAGGTAAAAATATATTTTGTATTTTCCTTTTTTTGAGTGAAGGTTTTTCAGTGGTAGATTATGCTACAGCAATACAAAAAAATATTTATTATAATCCAATTTTACAAGGAATGGCAATAATCGTGAAGCATGCTGTAGAAGAGATCAATCACTGAGAGGTGCAGATGTGGAATGGAATCACTTGAAAGGAGGGGGACTTTGGTAATTGAGGTGAGGAGCAGATTGGTAACCCAACAATGAATAAATGAGCGAAGACATGAATATTTGATTATAAAAGACAGAAAAAGTAAAAGCTGGGAGTATTTTATGCATGTATTGTTATTAGCTAAAGATAAAAAAGAACAGCATTTCATTTCCCAAAAAGTAGTTTTTTATCTCTAAACACAGTGCTCTCACAAATGAGATGAAACTATTTAATTTTACACATTTTAATTGCTCAGTATTGACTTGCTCATGAGGAAAACTTATTTCCGAGTGGACAAAGTACAAAAACATGAGCATGCTGTGTAATTGAAAACAACAGGATTTACTTAAATTACTTTATCAGGTGGTGTTTGCAAACATAATTTCCTTACAGACCACAGCTATCAAAGAATTGTACACAAAAAAATTCAGATTGTGCAAAATGCTACTATTGTTTCATGTAAAATACAGCTTGCTGGGCATTGTATTTACAGGGGATTAAAACCAGTTTAGTTTTTCAACAGTCTTCACAGAAGAAAAACATATTTCATGTTGTTTTAAGGATATCATTGTCTTTCTACCAGTAATAGAAAGTGAAACGTTTTCTTTGGTTGTCAATTCCATCCATCCATCCATCCATCTTCTTAACCGCTTATCCAATTCAGGGTCACGGGGCAGCTGGAGCCTATCCCAGCAATTATCAGGCGTTAGGCAGGGTACACTCTGAACAGGACGCCAGTCTGTTGCAGGGCCAACACAGAGAGACAGACAACCATTCACACTCACATTCATTCCTAGGGACAATTTAGAGTGATCAATTCACCTATCATGCATGTTTTTGGACTGTGGGAGGAAGCCGGAGTACCCGGAGAGAACCCACGCATACACGGGGAGAACATGCAAACTCCATGCAGAAAGACCCTGGGCCGGGATACGAACCCACGACCTTCTTGCTGCAAGGCAACAGCGCTAACCACTGCGCCACTGGTTGTCAATTCAATTCAGTTTATTTATATAGCGCCATTTCACAACAGATGTCATCTCAGGGCACTTTACAAGAAAAGTTATTACAATACAATGTTAAATCTAGGAATTAGAGAACTACAGAAGATTGCTTAGTGACTACTCAGCGATCCCTCACACTGAGCAAGCATGAAGCGACAGTGGAGAGGAAAAACTCCCTTTTAACATGAAGAAACCTCCATCAGAACCAGGCTCAGCACAAGCGGTCATCTGCCGAGACCGTCTGGGGTTTGGAGAAGGTAGCAGAGACACAGAAAGAGCAACAGAACTGAAGCAGAAGTTGGTCGCAGGATGTGGAGAACGTTCGTCCACTGGAATGCCATCTTAGTCAGCGTCGTCAAGCAGGGCGGGTCAGGAGCACCTACTGTAGGAGACTAAGAGAAAACAGGTTAGCGCTTGAATTGACAGCACATCCTGCAGTTGGGGAGAAGTATGAGAGAAAGTCGGAACTGACTCTAATAATGTCCTCCAACAGCCTAGCCTGAAGCAGCATAGCTACTAACATTAACCTGTCTCCTATCTACTAGGAGACCTAGCTACTAATACTCTCTACCTGGTTTACATTAATCTATCTCTACCTAGCTACTCTACCTCTTCCTATCTCTTCCTAGCTTTTGACACTCTATAACATTAACCTATCTCTTCCTACTGTAGCTACCTGTCTAACCTGTCTCTAACTACCTATTTACCTGTCACTAACTGTAAGCTTTGTCAAAAAGGAAGGTTTTAAGGCTAGTTTTAAAGATAGACAAGTTGTTTGCTTCACGAACCAGCCCTGGGAGCTGGTCCCATAGGAGGGGAGCCTGATAACTGAAAGGTCTGCCACTCATTCTACTTTTAGAAATCCTAGGAAAAACCAGTAGACCTGCAGTCTGAGAGCGAAGGGCTCTGTTAGGAACATATGGAACAATCAGGTCTCTTATGTATAATAGAGCTTGATTATTAAGAGCTTTATATGTCAGAAGGAGGATCTTGAATTATATTCTAGATTTCACTGAGAGCCAGTGAAGAGAAGCCAAAACAGGGGAAATGTGATATCTTCTTATTTTATTCATTAGAACCCTTGCAGCAGCATTTTGGACTAACTGAATACTTTTAATTGTATTCTGTGGACTACCTGATAATAAAGGGTTACAGCAATCCAGCCTTGAAGTAACAAAGGCATGGACTAGTTTTTCAGCATCACTCCTGGACAGGATGGTTCTAATTTTTGCAATATTCCTAAGGTGAAAAAAGGAAATCCTAGAGACTTCTTTAATGTGAGATCTAAATGAAATGTCTTGGTCAAAAATAACACAGAGGTTCTTTGCTTTATTACTGGAGGCTAATTTAATGCCGTCCAGGTGAAGGGGTTGACTAAGTAATTTCTTTTTCAGAGGTTCTGGTCCAAAGATCACAACTGTTTTATCAGAATTCAGAAGCAAGAAGTTTAGAGTCATCCAAATTTTTATGTCTTCCAGACATGCCTGTAGTCTACCTAACTGATTGGATTCATCAGGATTAATGGATAGATATAGCTGTGTATCATCTGCGTAACTATGGAAATGTATCCCATGCTACCCAATGATTTTACCAATAGGAAGCATATATATAGTAAAAAGGATCGGCCCAAGCACCAAATTCTGTGGTACTCCGCAAGTAACCATTTAGGCTGAGGAAGATCTATTGTCACATTTCACAATGTACAAACTTTTATCATATAAATTTAGATCATCTTTAGATTACGCTTTAGAATAGAACAGAATAATCCTTTAATTGTCCTACAAGGGGGAATTTGGTTGTAACAGCAACAAAAAACACATACATACAGAAAAGGACACTGAACAGAAACACAATTTTTACATCAGAAAAATATTTACATCATGTACAATAGTTACAAAAACATGCACTCCAATGATCCTAGGAGGTAAATTGCTGGGAGCTCTCTGCCCCTGGTAAGGTCACCCATTGCAAACTAGTCCTAGGTGAGGGATTGGACAAAGCGCAGCCTGAAGACCCCTATAATGAATGACATAAATGGAGTCAGTGTTCCCTTGTCTGGTACCACGCCTTTACCCATGGGGCCCAGAAGGGCTTAGTACGAAGGGGTGACATGGGCCCCCCATCACATGGGCTAACCATGTGTGGGGTTGGGTACGATGTAGGATGGGCGTGGCCTTGGCTGCAGAAGCTATTTCTTGGGATGTGGAACAACACAGCTCTGATGGGAAAAGGACATTGTTTGACTTACCTCGATGCACTGCTCTGGCTTTGGAACCCGTCTCCTCGAAAGGGGTTTGACTCTCTTCCACTCTGGAGTTACTCCCGCTGAGAGGCACTGAACTAGGGTGGGCATACTTGTTGCCCCCTATCTTGGCGCCTGTACATGGGGGTTTACCAAGAGTGAATGAGATGGTAACTTTCCTCCACCTATGGGTGGGGGGAAGGGTTTTGGCTGTTTTTTGATGTTATGCGCATACGGTAGATCAGATTACCCACCCTTTTTGGAGTCCTTGGAAGGGGTGCTGGAGTGTGCTCCTCCTGGGGGCTCCCTTGTTCTGCTGGGGGACTTCAACGCTCACATGGGCAATGACAGTGAGACCTGGAGTGGTGTAGGCCTGGGTTGGTTCAGCAATATTACATGGACATCGGGGGCAGTTCCCTTGGATTGGCAGACCAGGGTCATGGTCTTCCCCTAAATAAGGGTCGCGTTGACACTTCTGAGCCTCCCTGGTAAGGTCTATTCAAGGGTTATGTAAAGAGAGGGACTGACAGAAAGTTAAACCATGGATTCAGGAGGAACAATGAAAAGCAGGGTCCTGGAGGGTGCATGGGAGTTCACCAAGCCAGTCTACATGTGTTTTGTGAACTTGGAGAAGTCCCTCTGGGAGTCCTGTGAGGTGCACTCTGGGTAGCAGGCCCCTTTATAAGGGCTATTAGGTCCCTGTACGACCAATATGAGAGCTTGGTTTGTTTTGCCAAAAGTTTCTGGTGAGAGTATGACCCCCTCAAGGTTGCCTATTGTCACCTATCCTGTTCATAACTTTTATGGATAGGATTTTAAGGTGCAGCCAAGGTGTTGAGGGGATCTGTTTCAGTGGCCTCAGGATAGGGTATTTACTTTTTGTAGATGATTTGGTGCTGTTGCAAAATGCGATCTACAGCTTTCACTAGAGCGGTTTGCAGCCGAGTGTGAAGCAGCTGGGATAAGAATCCGAACTTTAAAATCCAAGACCATGGTTTTGAGCCTGGAAAAGGGTAGGGGGCCTTCTCCAGGTCAGGGATGAGGTCCTTCCCCAAGTGGAGGAGTTTAAGTATCTGGGGGTCTTGTTCACGAATGAAAAATGTTGTTGGAGATCTATAGGTGGATTGGTAAGGCGTTTGCAGAAAATCCATGAACATAGACATTATTACTATGTTATATTCTGAAATAAATCAAACTTAAAGTGGGAAGAACCCTGTGAAACAGAAAAAAATAGTTAGAAGTAACATTTTTGTTCTTTTAAAAGTTCATATCTTCTCTTCCGCACCGCTGGCATTCCGTCCAAGGCTGCTGGGAGCTGCATTCAGTAAATGTCTTTACAGGAACTGTCTTTTCCAAATGAAATCACAATCAGATGATTACAATAATAATCCCTCTTTAATGGTAAATTACTCCCGTAATTGACCATTACCAAACACAGCCACTTCATTCAGGTGCAGGAAGATGCGATCTGATGCCATTAAGAAGACCTGGTATGGAATCAAATGATTAATTTAACATTTACTCATTATTTCTAAATTCTTCCTTACAGCTTAACAAAACCCATAGCATGTGTCATAATAGCCAGAAATATATCCCATAAGTACGCAAAACTAACTTAGTTAGCCTGAGTCTTTCACACTTTAGCTGTCAGACCCTGTAAATCCTCCAAGTATAAATTAATAAAAACTAAACCTATAAATTTAAAGTGTCCAATTTATCTTATTTCTCCAAACCTGAGCATGGGACCAGAGCCAGGTTTTCCCATCCAGCAGCCGACAGGCCTGCCCTGGGGGAGCAGCTCTGTGCTCTCCCCATTCTCCTCAGTGCCTGCTGTGGATAAAGCCAAGAACGTTTGTTAATCTCAGCAAATTGTCTCCTGCATTGTTGTGAAAGGCAGTCATGACAAGACATTCCACAGATAAGCAGACCAGACATTTCATCCAGTCCACACAAGCCTTTGGAGTGCGTCAACAGTGGAGAAACAGCCATTCACGTCCCATGCCCTAATTTGGCAAATCAATATAATGTTATTTAGTTTTAGCAAACATACCCAGACTTGGTAGATCTATGGTCTGATCACAAATACAATCAAAAGTATAGAAAAACACAGGTTAACCTCTATCAGTCAGTCTTACCCACTCTGCAAATTCTTCCATCACCCCCACAACTTCCTTCCTGGGCAATACATTTCAGTGTCAGCAGTCTCCAATTCCTTGAGGTGAGAAACATATCTGAAAATTAATCAGTAAGATCAGTAGGCTCTATGTTGATGTCCTGCAAAATATGGTGTCTGAAAGCAAACATAACTCTTATGTCATAATGTCGATTCCTCAGATATAAACTGCATTGATACCATTCACTAATTCTTTTCTTCAAAGTTTAGTGGTCTGTTCCCAAAGTAAATAGATAACTAAAATAAAATTGAAAAACAAAAAAGGCTGGATTTTTCTGTTAGATATTGCTAATACACCACTAAAACATTGCAATAACAAAAATAAAGGCAATAACCATCTGCAAAGGTTCTATCCCTTTTTTTTCTTACAAAAAGTCGCTATGGAAAAGTGGCTCTCCTGGTTTCGCTTCACTGAGGTTGAGACGAATAGCTCATATTGAACTAAACCCCTTTGTAATCAGACTTAACACCACTTTTCCCCGACTCTGTCCCTTTAATCAATTAATAATTTCTGCTAATATAAGTATGCTACTTACATTGAGATAACTGTTGTTGGTGTTGAAAAAGGTTAAAAACATCAAATGTTTAAAACAAAACCAGAGAACAGTACTGACTGATAACACAACATAGTTTACAAAAACAGTCTTCAGTTTGCTATACTTCAAATTCTATCCATATTTCTAAAGAAAAATCCAAGATTTAAATCACTGACAAAACAACTTCCCTATAAATATTGCCAAACCTAAATTATATTTTTTTTTAACACAATCCAATATCAATTCAAAGTACTTTTGCTTATACGATTCCTCTTTAAACAAACCCAAATGTGGTCACTTGCCCAAATATTCTTGATTGTAAACAATGAAAACATTTCATACTTCAAAAACATCTGTCCGATTCTGTGAAGGGAACTGAACATAGTCAAAGTGATTTTTGCAACTAAAACTCCTCTTAAATTTTCGTAGGATACACAATAGTCTAATTCCCCTCAGCAGTCAAACAAAACAAAACAAAAAATTCAATAAAAGAGGTTCAAGAGATGAGATTTCTCTAAACAAAAACTAGTCGCAATAAAATAAAAAATAAAAAATAAAAACCAGCATTTTTCTTTTCAGTATCCCCCTTTTCCTCTCAGGCTTCTTTTCTATGTCCTTTTCTCCAATGATAAACACCAAATTAAATTGAAGCTTCTAGAGATGTCAAATACATTACCACTGAATTATGTTTTCTTTAATCCAGCTTCCCAAATTAACATGTTTCCTAAGTTCTAATTAATAAACAGACCGCAGTTCAGAAATCTGGGTCATAATCCAAGTCGAACCAAATATATAAATTTTGAGAGAGAAAGGAAAAAATAAGAAAAAATAAGAAAAAATAAAGAAAATAAAAAATAAAAAAAAAACCTAAATAAATTGTCAGTTACAGAGTCCCCACTAATCAAATGATATATTATGCCATTATTCTAGGATCAGAACTGTTCCAAAATGTTTTAGGACCTGTAAATTTACTCTCAGCATCAAATAAACTAGCTAACAATCAATAAAGAACATCTGAAAGATTAATCTTAAATTTTAAAACTAAAACCGATTCTTATTTGTCAAAACAAAATGTGCATTCAAATATATGGTAAAAATTATTTCAATGTAGGTGGTCCAATCACATTTTGCCTCTACACGATCAGAATAAATGAAATTAGAATTTACTTCTTACTTCCAAATTAAACCATCATTTTCGATCACCGTGATATTCATTACTTGTTCTTAAATAAATCTACCAAAGACTTTAATTGTTACTTTCAATCCTTAGACCAATTCCAAATTTATCCCCAGTCTGTTAAAAAACAAACTGATGCCTTAAAGATGACTCTGTGTTTTAATGTATTCTTTTTTTTTTAAACTCAAACATTCAAATCCCACTAGTTTATAAACTATCACTATGATAAGTGTTGTTTTGCGTGGTAAAAACATTCAATTTATAACGGAATTGAAATGTGCTGGGTTATTTCTTGAGCCCGAGTTGAAGTTTGATAACTCCACTAAGCATTTAGTGTCCACAAAATCCTTAAGAATGTTCAATTGAGTAAATAATTTAACACCAGTCTCCTTTAGGTCATTCATTCAGAGACCAAGCTATATTTCTAAAGTCTATAGAGCCATCAGAAATAAGCCAAACATAATTTTAGCATAAATGATACTTATTTAAATCACAGACTCATTTTCTGTACCATTCAACACGGTGCTTATTAAAATAATTTAAACCAGTTTGTTGCTTTCCAATTAATACCGTTTGCTTTTCGTTAAATTCTTATAATTACTACTTATAGCTTTATCTTTATTTAGGCCAACTTAACAACTCCTGCTTAGATCAATCAAAAAAGCAAAAAATCCACCTATTTAAAGATTCAAAAAATGCATCTTTTATTTTGACTATAAACGCCCCTCTTTTTAATTTTAAAGATGAAATCAAAAATTAAAACTACACCAAGTCAGAATCGACTCATGAGTAACTGTTCTTAGTCATTTGCGTTTAATTATAACATGCATAATTGTTCTCCTCATGTAATCAATCGAGCCTTCTCAGGCTAAAGCAGTTAACCAAATACAGCATGTACTTCTTAATCTTTAATCTCCGTACCGTAACAGTTCAGTTAAACATGAAACACCTTAAAAAATTGCCCTTCGTAGAAAATGTGCTAAACCGTTGCCGAAAGGGAGTAGCAACCAAAAGTTATCTGAGCAGTTATCTCGAGGCCGTTTTACCTCTTACTCAACCAGAAAAAGTTAACAAAAATCCAAATTCGTTTAAGTCTTAACAAGGCAATCGTCTGCAGGAGTCTGTAATCACTTTCTATCCAAAATCAACTTTTAGCTTGCAACACATAGAACATGCAGTTAGCCACCACCGCTAACTTAGCATAGCAGCCTAGCTCCACGTGCTACCGTTAGCTTTCTTTGTGAAACGAAAGCTAAAACAGCACAAAACGTACGGCGAAAACACTCCAAAAAATCGCCACACACACTTTAAAAAATGACTTACCGCAATACCAGGACTTAATCCGCACAATTTATACCACTGTACCAAACTTTAATTCGGCACGAACAAAAACAATCTCCTGTTCGTCCCCGCGGACTGAAACATATTTTTCCAATTTTAGCCGTCCCGCACAGCAAACACCGATTCAACTACGTCCGTTACAGCCCAAAACCATTAACAAAAAAACACAACATTATAAGCGGTGGCTTTTAGACCTAATTAATTATTTTATCGCGGAGGTTTCAGACCAGTCTGTTACAAGTTTCGTAGTCCGCTTTGAGAAATTTCCTGGCGCCGGCTTCCAGAAAACCCCTCAAAAGACTCGAACAGATGGCAGAAAACCGCCTACTACCACTAATTTATTTATCAAAACATATAGTCAAAACTGTCGTATGTTAGCCATACTATCAAGCAAAAAACTCACACAGTATTAGCTCCGCCATAGCACCTAGCTTAGGGCGGCCACCCAGATGGCCTGTCGTAAATGTTCACAACTAATTCTTATAGATATTTAATTACAGTTATCCATCATAGTTAGTTAGATATTCATTCATCTATTTTAATTTATTTATTATACTCGAGTTCATTATTTATACAATAACATTTTAACACAAAACGCAACATCACCAGCACTTCTCGCCAAGCGCCTGCGTACAAAAACATCTCACACACACATAGTAATACACCCTTGTACAAGCAGAAATTAAAACACTAACCTCGTCGGAGCTCACCAAAAAACCAATGCCGGACCATTTTCACAATTCCCGTTCGTGGTGCTCAGCCACGCGTCTGGAAGTATACGCAGCCCCACTCCCAGGTAATCCGATAGACTTAACAGAGGGCGACCCAGGCCCTTCTGTAATCTTTTTTCGATTGCCAGCTTGGGAGCTCCAAAATAGCGTCCTATTCTGGGCAGGGTGGCCAACCCGTCGAGTTCCGATCCGCACTTGTGGCTCCGATTTGAGTCGTTGAAGATATCGGTCCGTCTGCTCCACTGTCCGCCCCGGAGAACAAGCAGCCTGCACCGGGCACGCAGAGGAAAAAACTCCATCTCCCAGCATGCACCGGTGGTCCTCTGCGGAGCGCAAAGCAGGTCGCAATCATGCTCAGAACAGAGACACAGACAATGGAGCCGCTTCAACCACGGGCTTGCAACAGTCAATCTGCTCAAAACAAAAAAACATATTTAACTTGCATGACAACATTACCCAATGTTAGATTAACCAATTAATAGAATTAAAAAACTACGCAATTCTGCGCAAATTGTCAATAGAGCAAATACATGTCCGTTTATTAACTTAAAAAAAATAACTGGATTTTGGTCCAAAAACCCTGCACACAGTCGAGGTCACCATTTTGTAGAATTAAAAGTTATCAAATAATTCTGTGCATGTTCAAAACAGAGACAAGGAACCAATTTCCAGTTCTTAACATTTATTTTGAACAGATTAACAGATATGCGGGTTTTACAGAGAAAACAAAGATGATTCTCTGGGGCAGATTTGAAGAATCTGACCATTGAATGATTTTCATGTCAAAACTTTTATAGACAACCGGGCCTCTAGGCGTTTCTAATCTCTCCAATCAGAACATTTTCATACAGTGTCTTAGCTCTTATTTGCTGTCAGAGAATCCTGGAGTCAGAAGATGAGTCGTCTCTGTTCTGGGTCAAAGGTTCATTATAAAGATTTATGGTTAAATGGCTATCTGCTTCTCTAAAACTTTTTCTCCCAGTTTCTTATCTAAACATCCTGCTTTTACAACATGCCATAAACTTTAGCCAAAAGTTTTACGACTTAAAAGCTTAGCCCCATAAACAATACTGACAAACCTACCTTTACCATCATGCAAGCTAATTAAAACAGACTTTTACTTTCTGAACACCAACCAAAGACTATACAAACATATTCAATACGAGACCGTTGCACAAAGTAGCCCCAAAAAATATGAGTCACGACAAATGACACAAAACAAACTATATATATATATATATTCAAACATTAGAGAAGATGAGAAAAACATGATCTAGGACACGGGTAAAGATCGCTCGGAGCTTTTGAGACATCGCACTCTGGTCTCTCCCCGGCAGAGCTGTCTGCAGAAAACAAAGAAAAAAGACAGATTATTCTCCACCGATCCAATCTAATGTTTACAGTGCTCTATTTGATCAATAACGGTTACTGTGGTAAAAGAACCTTATTACTATGAATTTACATGCCAAAAATGTTTTATAAACCTTGACGACACAGTTTATAAAATACCAATATAAACTAAACAAGTATCAGATAAAAATATATTTTATATTCATATACTTGCAGTTATCCGTCACATTTACTGATACTAAAACCCTTTATATCTGACTTTTAGCTGCTACAAACAGATCGAACTTAGCGGGGTCAGGCTGTGGTGAGTGGGGAAAACAAACTCTGACCGCCCGTTGAGCCTGCAGCTACTGCAGCCTTTCTGCCGCGCTGAGCTGCTCCGAAAACGCCGAAGAATATTTTAAAATAGGCAGATTCTTTATAAACTGACCATATAGATGAAGTTAGAAGGTCTACTTTCTTGCCTAAAAATATCTTACAACTTCTTTTTATTAGGAGTTAATGGTGGTACAAAAGCCATTTATTTTAGCACTCACCTTCTCTATTTACTGCTGCTGGTAGCGCAAGGCATTGTGGGATACCATGCTGGCTGAAGTCTACAGAAGGATGCTTTGATGCATCCTTGCTAAAATGGGGGGAGCGAGAACACTTCCGGGAACGTTGAGCGTACTTGCCTTGATGCGTACTTAAAGAGTAACTCAACACCCCACCAGAGTATAACCCCGCCCACATTTATTTTTGAAAACGGCTCAAAAGAAGGCGTTGCCTGCGGACCAGGAAAAACGCGGGGGGAATACTGGCTGGGCGTGGTCTGGGCTGTGACTGACTGGCAGGCAGCAGCGCAGAGTCACAGACGGCCAGAAAGGCGGAGAGAGCCACAGCAACGCGGGCTCCTTTGCCTCAAAGGGAAATAATCTGTAGGTTGAGTTTTTCTCCAGTTCTGTGGAGTAATTGAGTGGCTCCGAGTCATATCATTTCGGGCCGATGTCTCGTTCTCAGCAGCAGGTGCCGAACCTGTAGCGGCATCACAGCATAGAATGAGCGCCGTCTCGTAGGGGTACATTGTTGTTACCAAATCTAATGCTAAATATCGATTAGCTCGAGTAATTTCGTGTGATTCTTCCTCGCCTGCAGCCACTGTACGTTATGGTCTGCAGCAGAAAATGTGTTGCATTGAGATGTATAGGGTATCTAAGCATGACGAAAAAATCATTCAGGAATGTGCAAAAAAAAAAAAAGAAACACCATCACAATTATTCCATTAAAAACAATCTCTTAGCCCAGATTTTATTTTCCATTCAATGATATTAGTTATCCTTTATCATTACGTTTATCATTTGTAATGAGAAAATGTCAGTAAGTAGGGGTAACTCAGGTTTTGTGCTGTAATCAGTTCATAGCACCTCGCTACGGAGGTGTGGCCGAGTTCCCCTCTCTTATACAGAGCCGTAGTAAAAAGAAAAGTAACTACACTAGAAACGCTACGCTAAAGAACTAACTAAATACTATGCTAATGATAACTTGCTAACCTGAAAATCGATGTAAAACGCTCGCTCACCATTCCAACTCGCTACGGGGGCGAGCCTTGACTGCTTTTATACCCCAGCGGCAGAACGACGGACGTCACACACGTCCAAATCACGTCACACAAACTTCTGAGCAAATGGGGAGGACAGGAATGAAATTCAAATGTAGTGCAACCAAAAATGCACAGATGGCGCCACACAGACAGTTTTAGGCTGAAAAGTGAGATTTTATCTAATTTGCACTCAAATGTCAAAAAAGGGACCAGGACATGTAAAGAGGACTATAAGAAGCATTTGTATGCAGTTTATTAGCTAAAAAAGTTGATTTGGTGTTTAGTTGTCCGTTAAGAACTGGAACAGTACTTGGGCCGCTGATGATGACGTTTCTCAAGTACGCGAGTACGCAAGTCCACACAAATACACATATTGATAAACGGTCACGGCCTTGGTGTCGTGTCAACAAGCATGTCCGGCCGTGTGCATCACATTTAAGTGTCCCCTGAAAAATCACTTCTGTTGGGTTGTGGTCTATTTGAAGCATTTTTTTAATGTGTTGTGTGGTTTTTTATTTGCAGAATTGTTTTATGTGTTGTGTTTTTTTATTTGCAGAATTTTTTTATGTGTTGTGTAGTTTTTTATTTGCAGCATTTTTTTATGTGTTGTGTGTTTTTTTTATTTGCAGCATTTTTCATGTGTTGTGGTTTTTTTATTTGCTGAATTTTTTTATGTGTTGTGTGGTTTTTTATTTGCATCATTTTCTTTTGCTTGTGTTTTGCCTTATTGGATGTGTTTTCTTAAGTTGTGTGCTGTGACCCTTCAGGGCCACCATATGATACATGCATTTGGCACCATAACAAACTGATTTCTGGCATAGGAATGTTAATTTTTGATGGTAGTGTAACGTTCCATTTACATTATTGAAAAATTGGTACACAATTTATGTTCTGTATTTTGTTCTTGAAAAGCTCTTTAAAGTTGCGTGTCATATTAGATTACCAATGCTTTCAAACCTGAAGCAGGCACTGCCCTCTTCTTCACAGTTTGACATGGAAACAGAGCACTCAGCTCAAGGAGAGACAGCCAACTGCATGCTGACTTGGTAGTGACCCCAAACAAAACCTCAAGGGAACAGTGCTGAAAGAGAGGCAGACCCTCTCTAACCTAACAGGCCCCAAGCACTGTTAAAGTCCTTAGCCTTAGATGGCTGCTCAACTTGCAGAAGCCTGTGACACTGCTTAAAGCCAGGGCCAAACTGGGGGTCAGGTTTGAATGAAAGTGTGGAAAGACCAAAGAAAGTCACAGAGGAGAAGAAGGATCTTAGAGAAATAGAGATCTGACCAAACTCTTAATGGTTAAGATATGTAAGTACAGTGGAGCCCATTCTGTAAATTGTATTGAGTGTTGTCCATTCAGAGTATTTTTATTAGACTAATTTAAGTGATAGATCAAAATGCAATCTGTCACAGTGTTTTGAATCCATGAAACACCACATTTCCTACGGGAAAGTGTTCTTTTTTTCCACTATAATAATTTTGTGTACCTTTAATCTGAAAATGAAAAATATTTTTTTAGGTTTCATTAAACTGACTTTGATATAACTTTTTTAACTTAAAGGTGGAATAGAGACTACAGTTTTCATTTCTATTTTATTCTGCATCTCTTTATGATGTGAATTATTTATGGAAGTAACAGCAAAAAAGAGTAATAAAAAAATATTTTGCAATTAAACTGTCATGCAAAGAAAAGCTGGAGTACAGAAGTAATTCACAGTGAAAACAACATAGTACAGACAGTTATAGTAAAGTTAATACAACAAAAAAAAGTTTTCCTTCTTGAATTTGACCTAATGATGAAATAGTCACAAACTACATGCAACGACATATCACGATCATGCATATGGAGAAATTAAGGTTTAAATTTTAAGGATTTGTTTAAATATTTACTTCGAGTATATAGAATAAGAAAACAAAGAGACCAACAGAAACATACACAACAGACTTAAATTCATCCTGTTGGCATATTTTAAACGAGAAATACTGAAAAGTGTTGTGAAGACTCCTATTTCTTTCCAGAGATGTAGGATGGAAAACAGAAGCCAATTATTTCTAGTCTAATGATCTTCATAAACCAACTACCAGCAAGGGTCTCCAGCTGCATAAGAGAAAAGTTTTTCTAGCTTAGACATGAAGCCTACAGGTCATTCAAGACCGTTTGCTCAGCAGGTAGCTTGCTGTGTGCACCTAATTTTTTAATGAGTTCTCTGCATCATGAAGCGCTGAGGTGAAAATCAAACAGGTTTGATATTTATCGCCTCGCAAGGCAAAAAAACTTGCTTTGTATGCTCTGTCTACTGAGCCCAAATATTCAAGTGACCAATCAAAACCTGGTCTCCGATCACATGATTCCAAGATGGCAGTCCAAAGAGAAGATTACATTGTAGAAGACAGACTCGTGAAAATTTTGCCAGACTTCCCCTGTATACTATGTGAAGACGCCTCATCAACAAAATAAGTAGCAGCATTTCTTCCATATCCATCTTGGTTTCTGTTTCATTCATCTTTCTAAGGTAAGGACAGGAGACTGCCATCTTGGAATCATGTGATTAGAGATTGTTTTGATTGGTCACTTTTTTTTTCCCTGGGGATGACTCTCTCAGAAAATTGACTCTGAAATAAGAAAGTAAAGTTCTCACAGAAATAAAAAATCTTTACATCTCAGACTCCATAATGCTTTGGTGGCCTGTTAAATGTTAAACTTCATTATATGATTTGAGCAAAACTGGACAAGTACAGCTTGTTTTGAAGGAGAGAAGTAAGCCTCTTCTTCTTATATATATATGTACAGTATATATATATATATATATATATATATATATATATATATACATATACACCTGGTAGCTCAGTGTTCCAACATCCACAAACGGCAACTGCTGTCACAACTTGAGATTGATGAGATACAATACAAATGCTATGGCAAGGAGGAGTCAGGAGGCCAGGTCAGAGGGGATTATACAAACTCCCCGACTAGGGATGGAGAACGGACCCCCAATGAGTGAAACCATAGCTCTGAACAAGGAAGTGGCTGACCTAAAAGATAAGATTGTGGTGAGAATGAGCGCAAGACCCCCCCAACGCCGATTACAACGGCTAAGTGAAGTACCCTCGGAAACTCTCCTGGAAACAGGGAATTCAGCAATGAGAGCAATCCTTACCACATCAATCACTGAAACCAATTAGCTGATATACACAACAGCAGCAGTGATCCTAGAGATGCTTGGCCAAAGAGCAACCATAAGAAACAATACCCACCATGGAAAAGATAGCTGGAAGCTAACATCAAGGTAGCTCGGAGAGAAGTGAGGCAGTTGACGGAGGCTCAGAGAGGTGCAATGAAATGACCAATATCCAAAAAGGTACACCCAGATGTCCATACCTGAAGCACTCAAAACTGCCAAACAAAGGCTCCAAGACAATGAAGCAAGAATAATAAATAGGCCGTTTGCTACACAACCAGCAAAGGTGTACGCTCAGTGGCAGAGCAGTAGCAGCAGAGGAGACCCACCAAGGCTGGGAACCGAAAAAGTACAGGAAGAGCATATGGTAAAAGGAGGCAGTACATAACAGCAGTGCTCAATGGCTGGCCTCTCTGAGAGATGAGCACAGCAACCTCCCTGAGCAGAATCCAGTTGCCATCACAGTGGCAGACATCCAAGACAGAGTCTCAGGTATGAAAAAGAGGGATCCCTCCAAAGGTGCAGTCCCATCCGACTATTGCTTAATAACCTGTCTTTCCACAACATGGAAGCTCATGTCAGGCATCATCGTGGCCAAGATAAGCAGGCACATAGATGAATACATGAGCGAATGACAGAAAGGAATTGGTAGAGATACCAGAGGTGCTAAACACCAGCTCCTGGTTGACAGAAAAGTTGCCCAAGATTGCGAATCCCAAAAGACCAACCTGTGCACGGCTTGGACTGATTACAAAAAAGCCTACGACTCTATGCCACACACATGGATCAACAAATGCTTGAAGCTATACAACATCAACAGTACTGTTAGAGCATTCATTATGAACTCGATGAGGTTGTGGAGAATCACCCTTGAGGCCAATGGCTAGCCACTTGCACAAGTGTCCATCAAATGTGGCATATACCAAGGTGATGGTCTGTCCCCACCGCTGTTCTGCATAGGTCTGAATCCTCTAAGCCAAATACTCAACAAGACTCGCTTTGGATACTATCTCAAGATCGGAGCTACGATCAGCCACCTCCTCTACATGTATGGCATCAAGCGCTAACGGGAAATGGATTCTCTGATCCACACCACCAGGATCTACAGCAATGACATCAGGATTTAATTCGGGCTTGACAAATGTAGTAGGATGGTAACAAAGCGAGGCAAGGTAGTCCACCCTGAAGGGGTCTCACTCCCAGAGGGAAGAATAGCAGACATTGAGGAAAGTTACAAGTACCTGGGAATACCGCAGGCAAATGGCAAATTTGAACAGGCAACAAAGGAAGCAGCAACAGCCAAATACCTCCAACGAGTGAGACAAGTCCTAATAATCCAGCACAGAACAAGTATTAGGCAATAAACAGCTACGCCCTGCCAGTGATCAGATACCCTGCGGGAATAATAAGGCGGCCAAAGGAGGAGATACAGACCATAGATATTAAGACACGAAGGCTCCTCACCATGCATGGCGGGTTCCATCCCAAATCCAGCACCCTGAGACTGTATGCACACCGTAAGTAAGGAGGCAGAGGATTGATGAGCGTAAGAGCCACAATCCAGGATGAGACATCAAAGCTCTATAAGTAGATCAAGGACAAGACTTCAACCGATGATGAATGCCTGAGACAATGGCAAGATGAGGAGGTGCTGGAGAAGGAACCATCATCGGAGGACAAGCCCCTACATGGGATGTACCACTGGAACATAACTAAAGTGGCTGATCTCAAGAAATCCTACCAATGGCTAGAGAGAGCTGGCCTACAGGACACCACAGAGGCACTCATCTTGGCAGCACAGGAGCACCAGATCGATAGAGGCACACCAGACAAGACCCAAGGTGTAGGCTATGCAAAGAGTCATCTGAGATAATCCAGCACATAACAGCAGGATGTAAAATGCTGGCAGGGAACGCATAAATGGAATGTCATAACCAAGTGGCTGGCATAGTATACAGAAACATCTGTGCAGAGTATGGGCTGGAAACCCCAAGGTCAAAGTAGGAAACACCTTCAAAGGTGGTGGAGAATGACAGAGCAAAGATCATGTGGGACTTCCAGATCTAGACAGACAGGATGGTAATGGAGAACCAACCAGACATTGTGGTAGTTAATTAAGAGCAGAGGAAAGCTGTTGTGGGGGATGTAGCAATACCAAGTAATGGTAACATCAAGAAGAAGGAACATGAGAAACTTTAGAAATACCAAGGGCTCAGAGAGGAGCTAGAGAAGGCTTGTAAGTTGAAGGTGACAGTAGTTCCCGTGGTAATTGGAGCACTCGGGGCACTCACCCCAAAACTGGAGGAATGGCTCCAGCAGATCCCTGGAAGAACCTCAGACATCCCAGTCTAGAAATGTGCAGTACTTGAAACAGCAAAGATACTGCACAGGACCCTCAAGCTCTCAGGCCTCTGGTAGAGGACCCGAGCTTGGAATGGGAAACTATATATATATATATATATATATATATATATATATATATATATATATATATATATATATGGGACCACAACTACCACTACTACTCTCCTGTTCTTCTGTATTGCTAACACCCAATTCAGGTTTAAACTTCATCAGTCTCTCTTAAATATAGTAGTGTTACATACAATGTCTGTAAACCCTAAAGAGTTTATACGTTTGAATTGATTTTGAAAGATAATCAGCTAGGAGCTCCTCGCTAACATGCACAACGCAGCTATTTTAGGTTAAGCTTTTAAGTAATTGGGAGTATCTTATTTTTCATTTGTATTCTTTACTCATCAAAAGGAGGGGTTGCTTTTCTTTAATCATGTGACATTATGATAATAAAATCCTGGAAATTTAATGAGTATTTAGTTGTTGTTTTTTTTACTATTACTGCAGACTCCATTGAATGTTTTTCCTTTTCTGACTGCTATCTTTTTATCTTTGCTGTGGTGGTTGAGATGATAATGAAAACAGGCTTGATGTCTAAGCACTTTGAATTTAAAAAAAACTGCATTGCAGCCATGTGAAACTGCAGCAGCTAAGAAAGCATTTATGGCTATTAACCCTATAAAGTAGCCTCTGTAAATTCATGAGAATCATCTACTTTGCTCTATCTTTCCCCACCTCCTCTCTGCTCTGCTAGTAATTTCATCAAGTCCTTCACTAGCGATACAGATTCACTTCACCAGTAAAAGTTGTCCACCCCTGTCCAGATTTTAGATTTATGTGCTTGTGTTATGGATAATGTGCCTTTTTAGGGAAAATATTGAGAAAAGTTTCTGTCGCAAATGAATGATTTAAATTTCACAAGTGGTGTTGTAACCATAAATTTTTTTAAAGTAACTTTCTTTTCTGCATTTTAATGTAGCCCCAGTGCCGTTGCTGAAGGTTTCGGATAATGGATCCTTAGGTTTAATCTGGTCATATGATATACCAAGTAACATTTCTGATTATGACAAATTGTTCCGAAGGTCAATTTTTATTTGTGGACAAGGAATAATGAGGCTTAACGGCAACAAAACAAATATGTTTCTATGGCTTTTCCGATGACTTTAACATTGAGCACCACCAGAGGCTGTGCCTCTCACAGCTAATTACAGCTGTGTGACATCTATGTGGGCTGTGGGATCGCTAATGCTAAGAGACCCAGGGTGATGTTTTCTTTCTCTGTGAAATGATGTGTTAATGATACGAGCAAACATACACTACAAGTGGAGGACAACTTTGTGCAAAGATTCAAGGTCGTGTATATGAATAATGCATGACAGCCAAAAATCATGACAATCAAAACCCAGTGAGTGGATATAGTGTAGGAGAGATTGAGCAGTGGGCTTTTCTAACAGATGCACATATCTTGGAGGGAAATGGGCATTTAAAAACTGGACCCAGAACTAGGAAGTAGGAGGTTTTTCAGGTGTTTTGTTTGTGTAGGCGTGAGTGAATTGTGTGACAGGTTTGCAGTGAACTTTAGCAAGCAGGTTTGGATGTCAGCATTTACTCAGTCACAGCACATAAAGCTGCAAACAAACAAATGTGGAGGAAGGCAGGCAATCATTGAAAGTGGGAATGAGGGAGAGAGGTACCAAATCACTGGTAAGGAAAAGGGAAGTACTGAAAGGATGATAAAAAGATTTATGGGGCAGATGTGTACTTTTACCAAAGTAATTATTTAGGATATACTCACTTATACTTTGTGTGATAATACAATCTTGAAATAATAAATTGAAATGTAACTAAAATGGAAATGTAAGTACGAAATTAGGGGGGGGGGTTAGTAGTATTTATTACCCATATAAAATAGCTAATCTTGTTTGTAATAAACTAATATTAAACAGTTTATTTAGAAATTAATATGCCTGAAAAAGCTTGAATTTTATTGGCTACCTGTTAACAACCCTACAAAACACATGTACAGTGTAGATATGCCTTGCTTACATTTAGCTAAGTAACCAAAAAAGAAGCAATGGCAAAATGTGTTGTTTTAGTTCAGGACTAAAAAAAAATTCTCCAGCAAAAGCTTGAGCCTAAATGTCTTGTTTTAGTGCAGTTGTGATGTATTTTGACCAAAGTGGGCAATACTGCCTCCTCTGAAATTTTGCTTTTATGAATAATTAAAATGTTGTGGATTTTATAGTGTTTTTCTTTTGCACAATCTAAACCATCTTTTTCTCAAATACATTAAAATAGATTTGTCATACTCAGTTTTAACATCTGTTGTAAGAAACAAATTATAGGTTGGTATATATTCTATATATAAAGCACAAGTAAAATCTGCATGACTTATTGAAAACAGATGAAAGCATCTGAGAGGTGTTTGGTGATTTAAAATGTATACTCAAACATTTGTTATCTGATTCACACTAAAACATAAAATCTGACACATGTTTACTGTATCCCCTACATAGACTGTGTAAACTGCATAGATAATGTTTTAAGGCTTTCATTCATCAATGCAAAGATTTTGCCAATCATCCATACAGGCCAGATTTGTAAAGGGCACAATTAAAGATGTTGTGTAAGCAGATTTTCCCATCTGGAGCTTTTCTGGAGTTACCATTGGGGCTCTTGACTGCCACTCTGATTAATGCTCTCCTTGCTCAGCATGTCAGTTTAGGTGGGTGGCCATCTCTTCGTATTTTTGGAGATCTAATATACCTTTTCTGTTTTTGTATGATGGATTGAGAAGTGGGCTGTGAAATGCCAAAAGCTTCGGTTAATGCTTTATAACCTCATTCTTCTCTAAACTCATAACTTTTTCCCTGATCTGTCTGGTACAAATCCCAACAACATACTTAAGTTTGAGTTAAAAATGTTGCAAAATGCAGAAAGATCCATTAATTATATAAAGTTTTACAAGATAGTATACCTGTGACCAAAACCTCTTGTGGTGAAGATAATCCAGTAATATCGTCACATCCCCCGAAAAAAATCGAAGGCACATTTTTTTTTTTTTTTTTGAGAAATCAACAAACTACATAACAAGACTAATCTTGAATAAAAACACTAAGCAATTCATACCTCTGGCTTCAAGATTTTCTGACTGAGGTAATAGTTCACATACGAAAACTTCAGGCTTACTTTCAAATTTCACTTTGAAGACATATAGCAAATCAATGAACCCTGCATAATTTTAGAGAGGCATCCCTTATGTGTTCCAAAGATTTACGTTTATGGCCTCTGCTTAAGAGATTTAACCATTTGTTTTACAAACAAGCTGTTGGATTTTCCATTTATATCGTCAAAAGGTAAAAGAGCTGCATTTTATTTTACAGGTTTAGCATACTCAAGAGGGTTTTGATTTGAGGGTCTTACCAGCCACAAAAAACTGCGGAACAATGGTACTGTGACATAGGTTGTGTAATTATTATTAACAGCAGCAATTAGTTTAGTCAAATGAAAAAAAAAATAAGACACTTATTGCTAACAATTAAACTGTTTCCAATTTGATAACAATGAAATACTTTACATGTTAAACAGGAACTAAACCGTCATTACTATTTAAATTAAAGTATCTGTTTTTTATCCAAATACTTGCTCATGAAGAATGACTAAAATGAAGTGAAACAGACATTCAAGCAGCTGGGGTAACAAAAGTCCTTGAATTTAGATTAACAGGCAATAAAATCCCTATTTATGTCCTCATCATTTAAGGGGTAGGTTAGAACGGATGGTTTATAGTTACTGCACAGGTGGTTTTTGGATAAAAACAGCAGAGCATCTGTTTAACCTGAGACAAGTATAAGCTGGCAAGCTGCGTCAGACCGTATTGCTTTTAATTTTCCCTTCAAGCAGTTATCTGGACTGTTATAACAAACAGATCAATATCGGTAAATAAAGACAGAATAGCCCGTAATATTATTCCACTCACCAACAACCACTCACACAAGCAGAACCTGCACAAATTTTGTACCTATTCACGGTTTGAGTCTATTCATTCTGAACAAAGAACATTTTCTCTGTCTTTTCTTTTTTTATATACTTTAATTAGTCTGTCTTCTTGTTCCTCATGAATGGCTTTGAACATGCATCCTTCGCTGTAAATGTGCGCATGTATGTGTATGCGGCCTGTTTCACACAGCCACTGCATTGAGAACATAATGAGATTTCTGGTTTAGCTAATCGTTTCTTTTTTTTTTGAATGTCAACACAGGGAAACACACAGAGTTTAAGAACAGATCAAAACGTGGCAATAATCTCTTGCTTAGGATGCAGGTCTTGGGAAAAAAACTGGCACAGATTTATATATGCGAGATGTATTCATTTCCCAAGTTAATTAGTGCAACTCCTAAGACAATGGGATCCCCTAAGCAAGTGAGCAACAGCTTTTAAAAATATATATATTTTACATTCATATTGTCCTCATTTAAAAGTTCTATGTTTGGAAGATTATGTATTTCTTTAGAAGTCCTGCAAAATTTACAGGAGAATCTAAAAGTACTGAAACCACAGGCTCTTTACTTGTTTATCTTATGCACTACAACACACTAAATTTGAAATTAAATGATAAATAAACAGCAAGCTTTTTGTTCATGCATTAGTAAAGATATACAGAAGATTTCTATCCTCATTCTAGGAAACTATTCAAAAAGCAAACAAGGATATCTGTCTTCATTATCTTTTAAAATGCAGTTCAAATTTAAACTAAATGTTTAAAATAATAGTGTAGGATCAAATTAAAGGAATTGTTACGCAAAATAAAAATTATCATTCTTATTTTCCCTCAAAGATGAGGCATAACCCAGACATGTCCAATCAATTACCACACTAAGTAATAATAAACATATCAACAAGAAATAAACCAGTTCTAAGATTCTATAATGTCCCATGCTTGGGCAAAGTTAATTAAGAATTGTATCTTCCCTTTGGACAATATCAAATTTTATACTGATTACAATGTATAGTGGCAATCTGTACCTTAAATCTATGGAAACACACCAACTCAAGGTGCTGAAAGTTGTGTCTGGCTAGTTGTTCTCTTACCCAGTGTCTGCTTTGAAACACAGCACATTATTTGCTTTCTAATGTTTCTTTTTCTACCTCTTCAGCTGTTGGCCTTTGAAAATTATGGTTAATCATAAAATGTTTATTTGCCTTATAACAGAGCTCTCAAGTTTAATGACGAGTTCAGAGTGAGATTGTTGAGGTTGACAGTACATTATCAACGCTGTTTGCCGTTGCAGCCTGTCAACCTCATTCTGTGCTCCCTACTGATTTTTGGTATTAAGACAAATGCCTAGTCTTTCATCCACCGTACTGCAATTAGAAATTAAGATAGCAGATTAATCTTATAAAGAAAGATATTACCAAACAAAAATTATTAATTTTTCATTCAAATACTCAACTCAAACAGATACACTTTTATTTGACACAGAGGGCCCTAACACAGCAGTGATCAGCTTTTGAGTGATTTTCAGTGTGTGAGTTTCAGTTAGTTTTGAATGTGTTTGTGGAAAAATGTTGATGTTTTGATGACAGACACAGGTGGCTCCCATTGGTGTCTGCCATTTTTACTGTTATGACTGAGGACAGCTTTTCCTCAGAGAGGTGGTGTTAAGCCTAGTTTATGCTTCTCCGTTTTTACGGAGATGGATAGACGCAACGCCATTATCCATCAACGCAAGGGCTCTCCGTCACCTACGTAAGAACGCACGGAGAAGAGGCCCATTTTTTAACTATCCGTCTCCATCAACGGAGAGTGTATGCATCTGATTGGTCAGTTTCAGCAAAAGCCAGAGATCGCCTCACTAGAACGGGGATCTATAGTCGCTGTAATCAGTGGTTAATGCAGCGTTTGGCCACTACATGCTTTATATTGAAAGGATCATTTATCCAATCTGTTCTTTTGGCGATTTTGGGAACACAGGGAGGTGTAGGAAAACAACAAATAAAGACTGCTGTGTTTGTTTCCATGCGTTTCTAGAGTATTCTGTGAGATGCGCTTCTAGTAAAAAGCTTTACAGCTTAATCAAAACTTACTTTCTGTCGTTCATTGCTCCTTGAGGAAGAAATGCATTCACAAGCCTAGAAAAAAACAGAAACGGCACTGTCTGATAGTAGGCAAAGACGCCATGAAAACTTAGCACCCCCTGCTGTCCTGGTCGAGCAACGATGAAAAAACAATAGATAGTGGAGTGGAAGAGCGGTATACTGTAAACGGAAAACGTCTCCGTCAATACGTCTGCAACTGAGTGCAAATTTGCAAGCGGACAAGCATAAACTAGGCTTTATTTGTTTTAGTCTAGTTTAGTTCTGCCATTGATGAAACTCTTTCTACATTTAGGTGAGAAACAACTAAAACTACAGTTGCAAACTTAGTCTTCAACCCTCAGCATTCCCATCACGATTGATAACAATGAACCATGAAGGTGTAATTACGCTCCTAATTATGTCATGATTTTATCAGTTGATCGTGTCAGAGAGTGTGTAGAAAATGTATCTTACTCTGTTCTTTATTGATGAATGGTTTCCCTAGAAAGCTTCCAGGTCAAAAGGTACTGAGCCCCTCAGGGGACATGTTGGAGAAAATATTTTAAGGTGAGAAAAAAATACAATTAATGGATTTTGCGAGATCTTGAGAAAGTTTTGCGTTATCTCGAGAAAGTTTTGCGTTATCTCGAGAAAGTTTTGTGTTATCTTGAGAAACTTTTGCGATATCTGGAGAACGTTTCGAAAAGCCATTCCTGCATTTACAGTGTTACCGACTCAGTTTGCTGCAGCCTTGTGCACTGCTATGATGGAAGACACTCACAGACGGGAGAGCTTAATAGAGTTTTATTTTGAGATTGGCCTCAAATATCAGGACATAAAGTCAGTGCTTAGCTCTAGACATGGTTTTCATATAAGTGAAAGACATTGCCCACAGGATTTTGCGCACAAAAGGACTGTCGCGTCGTAAACAGCTTCTGAACTAGTGGATCTGATTGAGTTCATTAGCCACCAGTTTCAATACTCTGGACATACATACATACATACATACTATTGTTGGGTGTGTGCAAAATGCAGAGAAAATGGACAATGTGTGAGAAAAGAGGACGTATGGCTGGTTTTGAAGGAGTCGGATTTTCTCAAGATAACGCAAAAGTTTCTCAAGATCTCGCAAAATCCATTTATTTTATTTTTTTCTCACCTTAAAATATTTTCTCCACCATGTCCCCTACGGGGCTCAGTAAAAAGCTGTTGGTTCTTGAAGCAAGAGGTGTCTATGAATTGGTGCCCCAAAAACTCCTCACTAAGATTGTCATTCTCTTTTGGTCCATGAAATGAAAGAAGTTCAGGAAATCTGAAAAAGAAGTAAAACGTACAAACATGGAAATAGTGAAAAAAAAACTTCAGTCCTTTATGAATGTGCTAAAATCTCACCCTGTCATCTGGTGAACAACAACAGACTAGGCATGCCTGAGTAGAGTCTCTGTCAAAATACAAAATTTAGAGTAATAATCCTAATATTAAGGAGACAAATTTCATAAAGATTGGCTATGTGTTAATGACTGCTAGTCTCAGACATCACAATGCATTGATTTCTTGGAAATTATTAGCTATGAAGGCACTGGAATAAGTTGTGGAATCAGAAGTCAATCTTGCAAAAATAAATAAGTAAACTTATGCATTTGACACAAAACGCTAAAGTTTTTAAATCAATATGGCTTCATTTTGACAAAAAAAATTACTTTATGGAAATGTATTCTTTATATTTTGCTAACATCTGAAGTTCTCTTGAAATATAAAGGATCGCTTATTCTGATAGTTGGTAAGTGAATGTGGGAGCTAAATGGAACTTAGTTGAGAGTATTACCAAATGAAATCCAGTATTAAATGCTGAAAAGCAGTGTAGTTTTTTTCTTACTGCAAACAAGAGAGAGAAAATGCTGCTATGAGATTTTTTAGTTTACTATGAGGTTCAAACTTTTTCCTGTTCAGTGTCATGATGGTCACATTTTGATAAGACCTATTACAATCTGTAACCCTCTGTGGGGTGCCATTTGTTAATATACACAATCAAAAATTGACAACAATAATTTGAGTAATTTCGCCTGGCATGAAAAAGGGGGTTCATATTTTTACCATGCTATTTATTTATTTCCAAATGTCAAGGACCCAATTATATTTAACAAGCTAAATAGTTAGTTTATAAACTATTTATTTAAATAACTCAAATTACTGCTGTTAATTTTTGACTGTGTAACTTTACACACAGCACCTCATAATGCTCTACCTTTCAATGAAATTTACTATGTCAGTGTTCAATTTATAGCTACATTATACTCTTAAGTGTCATAAAGTTAGTTCTGAATAAGATTTAGTATGCCAGAATATACCCACTTCTGAGACACTCCAAACTCACAAGGGAATAGCAAAATAACAAAACATTGGTGAAAGGAAGGAGTTTTGTGGCAGATAGTGCCTCATTTTGAGGCTGCACTTTGGCTGGCCCCAAACTCCCATTATAAGGATGTATGCTAATTGAGACTGGATATAAACTTCTTCCCAAGGACTCCAGGTGGCTCCAGACTGCTCTGGGGTGAGTAGACAAACCTAATGCATGCTATAAATAAGGTCCAGGTTGAAAAAAAAAACTTCCCCTTTAAATACTTTGATAAAGTTCATTCTAGCAAATTGTTTATGATTTGAAAAGAACGATGCATGAAATTGTATAACGTATTGCTTGGTAGTTACAAGAAATAATCAGAGAGCCTCCCGTTTTATGTTGACTGTATTATTTACTCATGCATTTAGTAATCTAATAACACTTCATGATAATAAAGAACCCTTTTTGTGCTTCTGTGCACCTGCCAGACTTCATCATGTTGCATTAATGTGACGTGAAAAAAGTTCTTGAAAGATTAACTATAGCTTTGCACGTGATTTTCTTTTTTTTAACAAGAAATTTCAATATTGAGAATTGCTTCTGCAGTATTGATTATTGTTAATCTGTTTGATTTTAATGTCATGCAAAAGATTTAGAGTCACAATCCTCAGAATCCACATTTGGTCATTGACATTGACATTTTTGAAATCAGATGACATGAGAACTGAGCATTTGGACCAGTTATGATTTTGCATTAGTGGAGGTTCACTACTATTTTAAGGATGACACAAAAAAATAACACCTGAGTTTGAAATTTTAATTGCTCTCATGAATCAGTTAACGACAGACATATGAGGTTAGCAGTTCATAGTAAAAGTGTTGAGATGTTTGAGCAAGTTTGACTTTTCTCTCTCAACAGAGACAATGACACATTTTGAAAAGCAATCTTTTCATTTAATAGAAAAAGCTATATTTGTCCTCACTATCAGCTGTAAGAATAACTGCATTTATGCATAGCTACAATCACACTGTATTTTGCAAGTGCAAGCTGAATTGTAAAGGCACATCAGGACAAAGTGTAGAGGAGATGAAGAGAATATCGAGTTTCTGAAAATGTTTCAGTTTTTCCTCTCACTTTTTTACACGCTTTGCTATATTCTCAAAAGAAACTGGAGATTCAGCAAACAACTGCCGTCAGCAAACAAAGCACACAAATAACACAGTCAGTCCTTATTGTGACAAAGCACTGATGGATGATTGCATCTTGAAAACACTGTAAAAAATCTTTTCTGTCATTTTATGTGCTGTTGTTGCAAACGGTTTTAAGTTGCTCACTCTAAAACTGTGCTTCAGACCACTTGTCATATTTCTCGGGCAGTGTCACATTCCACAATACATCAGCTTTGTTAAAGGGAAGCGAACGACTCATCACAGCAGTCAAATAAAAAATGCAAAGAGTCTTTTTTTTTTCTGGAAGAACATCCTTTGAAGGATATATTTAAAGTGTGGACAGTGTTCAGATAATTAGCTGCTATTTAGTCAGAAAATCCAATTAAGGAAAATCTATAACCCCTGGTAACAGCTTTTTTTTGCTCTTCTTTCTTTTTTTAACTGCTATAGATTCAAAGGATATGACGAGGTATCAAAAATAGTTATTGGCAAAATCAGTAATAGTTGAAAATGAAAGCCTGTGATCTTTCAAATGTCACATTAAATAACAACCTTTGAGTTATTATATTCTAAGCACTTTCTCAATCAATAGATGCCCTGACTAATCTCATCTGTATGTTTCCAATACACATCAGTAGTGTGAGCACCCTATCTATGTTTTCATGTGTTTGGATTACACGGCATTAAACATCTGTGCCTCTTAAACGCTGCTGTTTGCTGCCTCTGAAGTATCTCTATTACAGCCGATGCTATCTGCTCCTAAGTGGGCCCACGCAATGTAGGTTTCGGGGCATTTGTTAAATGGGCCTTTGTCATAGAGTTTCAGGGTTAATGTGAAGTGTGAGCTAATCCACTGGCCACTCAATAGCTTTAACAGTGCATGAAATTGATCACTGTTCCCTCTCTTCATGGGGCTTTGGAGGAAGGAAGGACTATTGACAGACAAGAAGGGAGAGACAGACAGTGGCTTCTCTATGGCATTAGTTCATTACTCATTACTCAAAAATTTAAGTTTTCATAATTTATTTTCATCAATCAAGAAAATGCAGTGAATGAACAAAAGAGCAATGTAAATCAAATAAATACTTGGTGTGAGTACCATTTGCCTTAAATAATTTCTTCAAGGAAAACTTTCATGCCATTTTTGAAGGGACTTAGTTGATAGGTAGTTCCAAACATTTTGGCGAACTAGCCACAGATCTTCTGTAAATGTAAGCTTTTTCACATCTTTCCATCTCTTCATGTAAGACACACTCAATGATGTTGACATCAGGGCTCTGGGACCCATGCCATCACTTCCAGGACTCCTTGTTCTTCTTTATGCTGAAGATAGTTCTTAATGGCTTTGGGTTCGTTGTCCTGTTGGAGAATACATTTGGACCCAATCATATGCCTCCCTGATGGTATTGGATGGTGGATAAGAATGTGCCTGTATTTCTCAGCACTGAGAAAATCATTAATTCCGACTAAATTTTCAACTCCATCTGCAGAAATGCAGCCCCAAATGTTCAGGAGTCTCCTGTTGCCTGCAGACGCTCACTATTGTACTGCTCCCCAGCCCCACTATAAACACTGTTTATAGTGGGGCTGGGGAGCTGTTTACTGTTTTCTGCCACAGCCAAACATTTAACATTTTTACTCATCAGTCCAGAGCCCCTCCTGCATTTTTCTGCACCCCAGTTCTTATGTTTTTATGCATACTTGAGTCGGTTGGCATGTTTCCATTTCACACCCCAGTCTCATTTGAAATCTCTGTCTAGGAGAAACATCTCTTATGCAGAATAACCAACTTGTGTCTTGTTGCTATGTTCAACCTCGCCATGATGTAAATCTATCTTCCACAGCCTCACCTTGGTAGCAGAGTATTGCTGTTCCTCACTCAGCTTTAATCCTCCTCCACAGTTGTTTCTGTTTCAGTTAATGATAGTGTTTCAACCTACATGTGACTTTGATGATCTTTAGCACCTGTTTGGTATAGTTGATTGATCATACACCTGACAATAATTCTACTAATTCTAATATGTTTTGATCTAAGCCAATCCATTGTATGTTTGGAGTTGCTGTCTGCTGGGAGGTGGACCTCTACTCCAGTCTCCAGTCTTTAGCAACCTCTAACAGGTTTTCTTACAGGTTTTTCCTGCGTTTAGCGCAATCCATTCTCACATCAGATGGAACATATTTTTTTGCTAGAAAAATTATTTTCATAACATTGTGGTGTCACCACAGTGTTTCACCCCTTGAATAGTGTGTTTAAAGGATTATATAAGGTCAGTTTTCTACTTCACAGAAGATTTTACTTTCAGGTCAGAAAGTTCAACTTTGGTCTCCTCTAATTCAAGCACTTTCTTCCATGTTTTTTACTATACCTCATACAAGTATTGGCTAAACTGCAAATGTGACTTTTATAGCTTTCTTTCAACAATTATTTTGTTCTTGTCAGTATTCTACATAAGGGGAAATTTGTGGAGTACACAACTAAAAGTTTGCCCACTAACATATTAATTCACCAGAGTTTTAAACTGATTGATAGAGCAGGTGTCTCTGAGATATTTCTTTATAACCCAAACTTAAACTTCTCCTAAAGCTTTTTATTCATTAATGTTCTCTGAAAAATTCCAGAAGCCTTTACAAAACAGCTGTATTTACACTAAGAGTAAATTATACTCAGTTGTGCTAATTAGGTGACTTCTGAAGGTAGCAGCTAAAACTAGCAGCAATACACAATAATGTGTATATCCAGTGTTATTCAAAACTGTTTCTGTGTTTCAACCAAAGTAGTCTTATTTATTGCAGTGGATGTGCAAAGTCTCGCGTCGATACAATGACGATTAAAGGAGGCTTTTAGACTTCTGCAGCAAAATTCATACAGTTTATGTTTTTTGTTTCACACTAAGAGGAATAAATTAGTGCAGGGAGCTGTGATTGTTTTCAAATCTCAATCATAAATGGCAGAGTAGCAAACTGCAGGTTTACATGAATGTTTGTCCGTTTCATCATGGTTCTAGGATAGCTGAAGAATAGTTGTTAAGCTGAGAATGAACAAACTGATAGACCTGAATTTGTTTCCCCAATGTTTAGTTGAACTCATAAGCTGGAAAGCTACGGAAGATTACCATTAGGAGCAAAACATTTGAAATTAGCAGCATACTTTGTTTCTAGGATACATTAGATTTGTGTTATCAAGTACGTTGGTCTATGCCTGTTTGAGTACGTTGTTTTGCTTTCTGTTTTTAATCATATACAGTGTTTGTTTGTGTTTGTTACACCAATCATTCCCTCTGGCATTCAATTTGAAATTTTGCCAGTGGCCACAGAGGCAAATCCAACAGATGTTTCCGAGGCCAGTAGAGTGAAACAAGTAAACATTCATTTCTTTGTTTTGTGATATTTTTGGCAGCTGTAAGGATTTTTAATGCCCTCTGTTTAAAGCAGTGCCTTTAGAAAGCTTTTTCTCATCTCAAGTAAATGGGCAGAGTAAAAAAAGTTTTAGAGCTGAGTTTCTTGCATGTGTGCACTCTAAGGAAAAAAAGCAGGCTAGTGCTCAATGACTGACAGCTGAAGGGTCTATATCAGATCTTAAAGATCTGCCTGTCTCTGCAGCATTTCTCTGCATATGTCCTCTCATCTGTAATCGTCCATGTATCTGTCTATGATCAGTCAGCATCACTGTCTTTTCCCCCTGAATCTCTGCAACTATCTCCTCTAAAACTCTGTTGTGATCAGCCTCTGAGCGGGTTGGTACGTGTGGGGTGGGGGAGCAGCTGCATGACTCCGTGACACATGAAAAGTGCCTAAGCTCTGATCTGTTTTCTGTAAAGAATCATTAGCTTCAAAAAATGCAGCTGTGTTGTGCGGGCTTTACAGCTCAATCGCTACAATTCACCTCCTTCACTGGATTTTTCCTTAGAGCAAAAGGAGAAGCAGAGAGACGTTTTCCTTCACCATTTCGCACTTTCCATTACCGGTTTATTTATTTCATTCTTTAATGAGCTGACCTTAACGAGCACTGACAGCATGTCTGCCGTCTGGGCTGTCTCGTCACTGTCACCGTGACGACCTCCTCCCAAGTGACAAACTTTGTGTCTAAATGGGGATGTGAGAGGCTGTTTGGCTATGTTTAACTAGCAGGGCACCTACACAGACAGCCTTACCTCAGAGGCTGACTTCACATTTTTAGTTCTGCCTCTCATTTGCTCCTGTTTTTTTTTTCCTTAGTGGTTGATTGTGATAAGATTTCGGGTGTGAGATGCAAGCCGTGTTGTCAAGCTGTCGGTTTCTCTGTTTGACACACTCTCAGAAGTTGAGCTGCTGCCACAAGGAGGGAGGAGGAGTGCTGTTGTGATGTTGAAGAAAATCGCTCTGTTTGAGATCACTGTGTCATCCATCCTGCTGCTTGTAAAGACAATGTGACCTGTCTCTGTTTCCTCTGAGAAAAATTGGGCTTGATATGTGCAGCTCCACCTCTTATCCAATCAGCAATCATGTTGAAGCACAGGAGAGAAAGAGTACAAATTTCTAAATGGAAAAAAAATCTCAATACAGCATTTTTTGTCTTCAGGGTTTCGAAATCTGTGTGCGACTGAATTACATTAAAAATTGTGAAATGATGATGCCTCTCTGCACTAAAAAGCAGACTAAACCAATAATTTTGTAAACACAAATCACACTAAACTTTTCAAATCCTCCACTAACTGGCAAGGGCTAATGAATTATTTATCTAATTTAATTAATTTCTTTCAAACTAGTTAGTGCTGCACTCAGTTTTTAGGTTTTTCATGGCCTTGTGTGACGCTCTCTCTTGAGTACATTTAGCCACATTTCTGGAATGCTACATGCTTTGAATGATTAACAGTAAAACTTGTTTATGAAACATGTTACATGAAACCATATGTTTTCTTATTACTTATTTTTATAGCAGCAAAGACTGAGGACTGTATTTTTTTTCGAGAACTGAATGTAAGAAACGGTCACGTCCTTTGTTTTTTGTAAAAAAACAGTTTATGTAAATCCAAACTTTTTTTATGTGGTTGTTCAGTTAAAATCTAGTTCTGATTATAGATTATATATACCTAAAAAGATTAGAACAGCTTGCATATTTTTTTTTTTTTTTTTTTTGCATCAAGGATAAAGTAAAGGCATTGATGAGAATATAAATTCTGTCTTAACAATTCTGTCTAAATAGTACTTGGCTAATCTGAACATGTCTCAAATTGACATGACCCACTTTTCAAAATTTTATATTGTAAATAATTTGCCTCATATGGACAAAATAGGTATATTACCCTAACAAAGTTGCGATTCTATAGATCTTTTCATAATGGAGTATTTTTAATGTGTGTTTTTTAGATTATCCAGGATTTCAAATTCCCTCCTAATCAAAATCAAAATGTAAATTAATTGTATTGCATTATAACCAGATTAAATTATGATTTTTAACAGGCAAAAATAAAATAAAAACATCAAAAAACTTAAAGGAATAGATATATTCTCATTTATTAAACTTGGTTTTAAATTCAAACAGTCCAGTACTCAAAAACAGAACCTACGTGGCATAAAAGGACTCACCAGTAAGTTGCCCCAAAATTGTTAATCACATCAAAAATGAGTTTAAACAGGACTGATGCAAATATTTCCGGTATGCTGGAGGGAACATTACTATGTGTTGAAGATGTCTTCAAGAGGTAACAGTGTGGAACCAACCTCCACTTTTTAAAATATCTTCTTTGCAATACTTTTACATATGTTTTAATTGCATTTAAATTACGGAACATCTTGAAAAGGGATTGTATTCTCCCCACTCTAAGAAATAAAATTCTGGTTCTGGTTCCACTAAACTAGGTTGTAATAGCTTATGCAATAGCACTGATGTTATTGCATCTAACTTATACAATTACAATTAACTTATGACAGTTTAGTTCAGTTTATTCATCATCATTCATTTGTATTAAGGTTATTGGAGTTCGTTGACTGAATTTAAAATACTAATGTTCCAGTTAGGACCAAAACCGGAACATACATTTTTAGAGTGACTGGAAGGATTCTATTGTCAGAGGGACATTGCGAGCTGCAGCCTTGTCCTATTGACAGACTCAGCCATCACTGCAATGTGAAGGCCTCTTAGTTAAGAGGAATGCTCACCACAAAATCTCCAAAGAGCCAGTCATGGTTTGATGCCTCTGCAACTGGAACTCTGTTGAATGAAACAAAAGAGATTCCATATTATATTCAAGTCATCTTCACGCCATGCTTAAAGTATGTCCAGCGGGATCTCCAGATCACGGCAGTCACATTGGATGACATTTTTATCCCTGGATTACAATATAATAAAATGAGGCATGTCATAGTTACATGTTAATGCAGGCTGATTAATTTGTAGAATTAAAGCAAATTTTTTTAAAGTACTGATTAATGCACAGAATAACCTGTCCTTGTTATCGTACAATTATACCTGCGCTGGCAGACTTGAACTTCTTTAATGACTTCAGCGACGAACTTCTTTAATGATATCCACGAAGTTTTTTGTATTTACTATGACCAACTGATTATTGTGGGAGACTTCAACATCCATACTAAAACATTAAGTGATACTCTTCATAACTTTGGCTTGACCCAACATGAACAGATTTCACTTAACTCTGAAAGATGCAAGGGAATCATTCTTTTTTTAATATTAACAGTAATGTGTGGATTTTATTCGCAACAGTACAGAGACTAACTAATCCCCCAGTGACACTAGCTCCTGAACTAAACTCCACTTGGGCTTGCATTAAACTCACCAGCTTTGTTACCGAAAAAAATTCTGACAATCAGTAGGTCAATCTGTACGTAAGCACCAAACCCACCACGAGTGTTATCTGCATGTAACACCAATGTAGAGAAAATAGCTGAATTTAATAAACTTAACCAATCAAACCTTGATGACATCTTATAACAATTAAACTCCTCCTCTGGTTGCCTCGATATTCTACCCACAGCTTATCTAAAGAAAGTCTTCCCTGTCATTTTGTCTGATCTGATTCAAATAGTTAACACATCCCTCCTGTTTCCTGTTTGTTTTTACCCCATGCTTTAAAAACATCAGTTATCAAAAAACTACAAAAGAAGAAGAATCTGGATAACACATTAATGCAGAATTACAATCTTTAATCTCTCATTCATCAGCAGGAAGCTGTGATTGAACAGTTAAATAAATTCCTAACAATGACAAACCACTTGGATATTTTTCAGTCTGTTTCCGTAATAAACACAGCACCGAGGCTGCCCTGGCCAAAGTTTTCAGTGACATTCACATGAACACAGATTCTGGCAGATTCACAGTGCTGGTTTTATTAGACATCAGTACAGCATTTGACACTGTAGATCATAAAATACTACCCAGCCAACATGTCATTTGGGCCCCATATGGGTTATAAATGGGCTACATGGGTACCAATTGGGCATGGGCTTGAACTGGGAAAATTTTCCTGGCCCCACATGGGTTAATCAACATGGGTCCCAGATTTGAAGCCCATATGGGCTGCTTACATGGGCCCAATAAGTGACCTAAATGGGCACAATGGGCATGGGCAGTGAATGTGTAACATTATTGGGGCCCGTATGGTTTCAGTAACTTAGACCCACATGGTAAGCCCATGTGGGCCATCTAACTGGGACCCATGAAGGACGTTAGTGGGCAATGCAGGCTTTGGGGAGTGCTGGGTTTAAGTATTTTGGCACCACATGGAGTAAGCAACATGGGTCCCAGATTGTAAGTCCATATGGGCTGCTTACATGGGCCTGATAAGGGATCTACATTGGCACAATGGGCATGGGCAGTAAATGGGTAACATTATTGGGACCCAGATGGTTTCCCTAACATGGACCCACGTGGTAAGCCCATGTGGGTCAACTAAATGGGCCCCATGAAGGATGTAAGTGGGCAATGCAGACTTTTGGGAGTAATGGGCTTCATTATTTATGCCCCACATGGGTTAAGCAACATGGGTCCCAGATTGGAAGCCCATATCGGCTGCTTACATGGGCCTGATACGGGATCTACATTGGCACAATGGGCATGGGCAGTAAATGGGTAACATTATTGGGACCCAGATGGTTTCCCTAACATGGACCCACGTGGTAAGCCCATGTGGGTCAACTAAATGGGCCCCATGAAGGATGTAAGTGGGCAATGCAGACTTTTGGGAGTAATGGGCTTCATTATTTATGTCCCACATGGGTTAAGCAACATGGGTCCCAGATTGGAAGCCCATATCGGCTGCTTACATGGGCCCAATAAGTGAGCTAAATGGGCACAATGGGCATGGGCAGAAAATGGATAACATTATTGGGACCCATGTGGTTTCAGTTACATTGACCCACATGGTTAGCCCATGTGGGCCATCTAACTGGGCTCGATGAAGGATGTAAGTGGGCAATGCAGGCTATAGGGAGTGCTGGGATTTATTATTTATGCCCCACATGGGTTAAGCAACATGGGTCCCAAATTGGAAGCCCATATGGGCTGCTTACATGGGCCTGATAAGGGATCTACATTGGCACAATGGGCATGGTCAGTAAATGGGTAACATTATTGGGACCCAGATGGTTTCCCTAACATGGACCCACATGGTAAGCCCATGTGGGTCAACTAAATGGGCCCCATGAGGGATGTAAGTGGGCAATGCAGGCTTTGGGGAGTGCTGGATTTCATTATTTTGCCAACACAGGGAGTAAGCAACATGGGTCCCAGATTGGAAACCCATATGGGCTCCTTATGTGGGCCCTGGAAGCTATATTGGCTGAGCAGGCCCATATAATATAGTATAACTTTTTAATATTTGTTGGGGCCAACATGGCAACAATAGATAATGTGTGTAATTGTTAAATCTGTGAAACTTTATTTTACACATATTTGACACAGCCCCCAGTTGTTGACTATTGTAGCTGAAATCCAGAGCTCCCACTGATCCCACGACTGTATGCCTTTTTCTTGCTGAATTATGTGCCACGGTCAACGTTCATAGGCCAGTGTTTCAATGCAGGAGTCATTTAAAGTCTTCTTACTGACATGCTTGAACAAAAAACAGCCCCGTTTCCTCCATAGTAAGGGTATAGTCTTAGTCTGAATATGGTCTTAGTCTTCTTTTTAATTTTTTAATTTTCTTTTTTTAATTAGTATTATTATTTCCTTTTATTTAATTCCCTATTAGCAATCTTTCAATTTCTTAATTGTATTTCATGTTGCTAGGCCTAGAAGAGGCTGGTTCCTGCTTGGTGGTTGTAAATTCAAGCATTCTGGTACTGCTGTTATTATTCTTTCTAAAAGACCATCAGTGTACTGTTCTGTTCTGTACAATGTAAAGACAGCGGTTCAGCACTCTGTGCCCAAGACAAATTTCTCGCCAAAGAGCAATAAAGTTTATTTGATTTGATTGATTGTTGTTACTCCACAGGTCAAGACTTTTTCAATGATGTACTTGGCTTAGCTCTATGAAAAAGTTTTAAGGTTGCTATGAATTGGACACAAGTTTCAGGCTTAGTTTTAAAGAGAACTTTGAAATGCCAGTATATAAAACTAAGGTTTTTGTTTATTTGTTTGTTATTATTGTAATTGTATTATTCTAATTATTTGTTTGTTTTTGTTGGAAATAGAGACCTGAATGTGTTTTAAGATTGCAATGCAACCAATGACAGGGTTGGATTTTAAAATTTGACGGTTAACCAGGCCAGTAGCAGATGAAAGCAGATCCAACAGTGTGTGTGACAACTAATATAAATTACAAGTAAAAGCCATTACACAAAAGGTTTCACTCTTCAGATCTGTCAATCCAAGCCTCCTATACACAGTATTGCTGCTGTGCCAAACATGAGGCTGCATCTTAAACGTTGGCTCTGACAGGTTCCCCACAAATTGACAGAGAACCCCTTCAGTCTCCAGCTGTCTAAAATCAAAAAGATGTTAGTAATAGTATTGAATCTGTTTATTATTTGAATAGCCCTTTAGTGTAGTCTGGACTCTGTGGATGTTTTTAAAGAGCAGTTGAAGACATTTTCATTTAAACAAGCCTAAGCTGATTTAAAATTTTATATATTTAATTTTATGCAACTTATCTTATGTATTCTTTTTGGCTGTGGATTTTATTTTATTGACTATCTGTCTTTAAAGTGTCAACTGTCTGTGAAAGGTGATATACAAAACTTTATTTACAGCCTACATTGAATGGACAATATGCTAATTTGTCAATGGGACAATAACATATAATTATATAAAATATAAGACACAAAATTGTTTTGCTGGGGGCCATTGGCCTGAAAAATGTTAAAGACCCTGCTCTAAAATGTATATGCATTATTTGAATTGATGTTGTCCAGCATTCATAATAGACAGCGCAGTAAGAAATTCAATGTGCATGAAAATGTGTTTGAATGCATACATTTTATGAATTTCCCTGTTGCTTTTTTTCTCCTGGGATAGACCTATTATATCCATAATCTGGGTTAATGAAGTCAATTTAGGAAACTCTGAAAAGTACAAATGCATATTACCCTATCTGGATGTAATATTTGATATTAAATAATGACTATAGCCCACAAAAAATGGACTATAGACAAATAATTACTAAACTAAATATGATATGTACGTAAATTTGATTGTGCATAAAGTTTGAACTTGCATCTGTCTTTCGCTAAGGATCACGGGTAGGCCAAAATAACTGTTACACTTGGCGCGCACCGGCGGGCATTTCAATTTTCTTCAGAGCAGCCAGTGCAGAAAAGAGGAGGAGGAGCAGCTGCAACACTGGTGAGTAGCAACCTATTTGACTATCAAAAAAAGTTTCTTATTAAATAATCATTTCTATGTTAGTATAGTAAGATAACACAAGGGAATTTGCAAAAAGTGTTTATTTGAACTACTACTACTGTTCAATAAACAGGCTTATGTGAACTCATCTTCTCGTGAGTGTAGATAGCTAGCAACGCTAGTCAAATGTATTCACTGATATTAGCCGACTGAAGCGCGGCCTGCTTGCTATTATGGGTTAACACTTCATGAACACATGTGAAATCGAGCAATCTGTAAGTTTTGCTTCAGCAAATTGCAACAACTTGTCATACAAAACTTCCCACAAAATCCGTTGATTTGCTATACGAGAATTACAGATCATTAATTAATCGAATTAACACTAACATTGTGAGGGGACACACAAAGTTGTCCCCTCACAAAAGAAGTTAGTGTAAACACATACATGCCATCAGTAAAACGGTATTGTCTTCTAAAACCACAACGTAAAAGTTAGTTTGCACAAAACGTTTTTTTATAATTGTTGAGAAATCATAGTCCACCCCCCTTATTCCTCAAGTTGGTACGGTCGGTCCAACACGCTGTTTCCAACTGGCTGGGCTGCCGGCTCTCCCCCGCAGCTTCAAAGCAGCCCGCAGGCTCACAGGACGCGGGAATTAAAAGCTAGCGGTTTCCAGCAGTAAGTCATTTAATTCTCACACGCTTGTTCTACAAACTTAAATATGTATGTCAAATTTGGTCATATTATGTCAAACATAGACACCTATTACTGGGCGATATCTTTAGACTTTGATCCATTTATGACAGACCACCACCATAGTAAAAAAAAAAGTTATCACTTCATGTTCGCTGGTCATTCCAGGATTATTCCACTATTATTATTCAATTCACTAAGGTGACCAAAAGTTCCTTTTTCTGGACACGTACGTAAAAATGAGGTCCGTTTCTTTTCTCTCAGTACAGAGTGCTAGTTTTGACATTGGCCTTCCATCTGATTGAATTAGAGTCGCTGCTGTAGAAGCAATTTAGTCAAAGTATTTTAATATAACTTTGGGATGCTGGGATTACTTACATAGGAAACTTTTAACTGATTGGAATGTTTGTATAATTGTATTGAAATGACTTTTCTTGTGAAGTGCCTTGAGATTACATTTGTTGTGAATTGGAACTATTTCATCAAAAGTGAATTGAAAAATGTAATTGATATTCATCCTTCTCAAATGGAAGACACATTTTCATTCTCATTTATTCAAAGTCAGGTTTATAGTCGGTTTCTTTATTTCTATATTATTGTTATTACTATTATTATATTTGTATCTTAATGTAGTACTATAGTTTTATGTTAGGATAAAACAAATTGTGTTAATATTCTCTGCATATTGGGTACATCTCAACATTTGAGTGCATCATGTTGGATTGATTTGATTGATAGTCCTTACAGTTTGACTGTATGGACATCAAACTAGGGCTGCACAATTAATCGAATTTTAATCGTGATCACGATTTTGGTGGCCACAATTAAATGAACCTGATCGTCAACGATATTTACATTGAAAGTGTGAGCTCTTCTGCTTTCTTTTTTATCACACACAGACTCAATCAATAGTCCATCAGCCACCAGGGGGCGAACGCATGGCTAAAGCTTCATTAAGGTGCCCAAATAAAAACCGCGCACACGCCACTCAGCAGCACTCATATGGCTGCATCCGAATACGTCTACTACGCTTGCTACATAGCAGGTGAAAAACGAGCATTTTAGCAATGTAGTAGATCCAAATCTCCATTATGGATCTGACTAGTAAGCACTAAGTTCCTCAAAGTGTACTACCGCCACAGTAAGCAGTCGGTGGACGCTACGCTATCCCACAATGCAGCGGAAGCCCCGAAATCATAGAATAAGAAGGACCTAGCTACGACGCCGCAGTTTCGGCGTATAAATGTACGTGTAGTGATGTTACTTATTACTGTAAATGTTTTTTGACTGAATAAACATTTAAGTTGTAAAGTCATACCAGAAAAATTAACGACCAAAGGATGGAGGGACCACAGGCGAACGTAACGTAAACATCCGGGTTAACAGAACAGTCATACGGGTAAAAGGTCACGCGAAATAGTGGTACGTCTGATTTCATGCCTATTAAGACGATCGTTTAAATTGCAGTTTGAGATTGCACTCTGCAATAACATATTTAGCTTGTACTTTTAAATATATATATATATATATATATATATAAAGTATTGGAGTTTGTTTTTTGTTTGTTCTTTTGCATTATTTATCATCTATTGTAAAGCTTTATTTTTCACAAAAAATGTTGCAACATTGTATGTTTAGAATTAGTGCAATAAGAATAGATATTTTACAGGACTGGATGAATGATCGTGATTAATAATCGTGATTACAATATTGATCAAAATAATCGTGATTATTATTTTGGTCATAATCGTGCAGCCCTACATCTAACCATGCATTTAAGCACATCAGTGTTTATCCTATGTCTTTATTTTGTATATATATTAGCGTCCAGTGTCATTTAACAGCTACATGCAGCTGCCAAGTCATCAAGGAGATGAATTAGTCTTATCAGTAAATTATGTGATTGATAAAATGTGTGAATACACTTGACATAATTTCTATGAAAAATGTGATAAACACAAAAAAGTAAGAAAATATTCTCAATGTTCTAATTCTGGGCTGACTATTTAGTTTTCATCTACAAGGGCTTTAAAATTGTAAATTTCAGCAAGGAACTTAGAATTGTTGTGTATTTAATTTAAAATTATAACTTGTTAACTGTTAACTTCTCCCAACTTTTCTTTCTCCCTTCTTCATTGTTTTCCCCACAGAGTTGTCCAGATCACTGCTGAGTTAATATCACGCTACATTTGGAAAGTGTTCTTCTTTACCACGTAAGTAATTTGACTTTAATATTATGCCATGTGTGCACATTTGAGTCTGTTGCCAATTCATGCTCATTTGTCATTTTTTTTGTTCTGAAATTATTGCACTTGCAAGCCCAACAATAGTACTAAGTGTAACAGGTGAAATGCCAGGCCATGCTAAGAACTTCATGGTGGACAGTCACTTTCTCCCTCAGATCTGTGTGTGTGTGTAAGAAAAGGAAGAAAAAAAAATGTTAACAGACTGACCAGTGCTAGTGTTTTAGTTGATGGCCAAAAAAAAAAACTTATTTTACATCTCACTCTGTATCAAAACAAAAAAGAAAACAAAGCCAGTTTAAAGAGGCTATACTTAAGTTTTTGCCCAAAAATAAATGTAGCAACTGCCTTTTTATTTGACCATCTATGACGCAAAAATCTTCTGATGAGCTTACTTACACTTTGTCAAATCACTGCAGGTGCACCTATGAGCCTGTAGGCAATACTTCCTTGTTTCTGTCAGGTCTAATTATTCGCACGCTGACGTCAAGCATGTTTATGTTAAACTTTTCTGACCTGCCACAACTGGTAGTAAACAATAAGTAAACTCGCAAGCGGAGTATATTTCATTGCAATGTTGTGAGAATAAACAGAAGCGACCCAGCACAACTCAGACACCAACAGAAACCCTACGGAGGGGCATTTCTGTTTTTCAACCAAAGGTGTCAGTCACAAATTGAAATTTAAGAAAACCTGCATATACATGTAACTTTGGTTTTACTGGGTGTAGTACAATGTTACTGACCTATAACAGACGTTTATTGGTTTCTTTAACTACACCTTGTAAAATGCTCTTTATTTAGAAAAATCAGGAGCATGTATTTTAAGAAAAATGTACGTGTCAGTATGCCAAATTATAGCTGATATATAGTTCTTAAGCAGTTTGAATTTATCATAGTTAAAAGAAGAACACGAGAGTACAATACACTCAAAAGTGGGAAAGGGAGAAGAAGTGGAGGAAAAAAACATACAGGACCATTCACAATATCAAGGCAGTGCAACAAAGATCTCATACTGTATTGCAAAGATCTTTTTCTTTTTCAGTGAAATGGATTTCCATGACAATTCAAGGACAAGGAGGAGGAGAATCAAATTTAGAGTCCAGAAGCATTTAATGAGCCTTGCCATGGAAGCTATGGAACAGGCAGACCAGGCTGTGGAACAAGCTGACCAGGCTGTGGACCAGGCTATGGAACGGGCAGATCAGGCTGTGGACCAGGAAGAAGAAGTTGAGGATGATATGGGGAACAATTCTGAGGAGGCGGTAAATCTGGAATTAGACTTTGACAGTGATTTTGATTACTTTTATGTGTCAAGTGACAGTGATGAAGATCCTACCTGTGATTTTAATGTGGAGGAACCCCAGTCAGATGCAAAGAGGAAACTTGCTGAATGGGCAGCTAATCGACATGTGTCTCATTCTGCACTTTCAGACCTACTAGCTATACTTTTGGAGCTAGGTCTGGATTTACCTAAGGATCCCAGAACTCTTCTCCGTACGTTGAAAGATTGTGAGGTAAAAGAGATGGGAAAGGGAAGTTACTACCACTTTGGGCTTGCAAGTGCATTACTATATGAATTGAAAATGACACATGAGCAAGAACTGAGAACAGACACGTTAACCATTCGTGTGAATGCTGATGGACTGCCTCTTTCAAGGAGCTCTAATATGCAGCTATGGCCTATTTTAGGTAAAATAGTTGAACTACCAAAAGCAAATGTGTTCATTATAGGTGTCTATGCAGGTCCCTGTAAGCCTGAATCTGTAAATGACTACATGCATGATTTTATTGAAGATTTAAAAGTCATCATAACAACAGGTGTAATGTTAAATGGAAAACGGTACAATGTTGCACTTCCAGATGCTTTTATTTGTGACACTCCAGCAAGAGCTTTTTTAAAATGTATCAAAGGTCATGGCGGCTACAGTTCTTGTGAGCGTTGCACACAGTATGGCATTTATGTTGATGGGAGAGTTGTGTTTCCAGACATGCATTCCAGCTTAAGGACAGACACTCAGTTTGAACAAATGTCTGATGAAGACCACCATCAATCTAAATCACCTCTCCATGGGCTAGGCATTGGTATGGTTTCTGCTTTTCCTCTGGATTACATGCATTTAGTTTGCTTGGGCATTGTGCGTAAATTGATTGCTCTGTGGTTTAAAGGACCATTGCAATGTCGGGTTTCATCCTCTGTTCTGTCCGCCATCTCTGATCACTTGAAAATATGTAGACAAAGCTTACCTCGGAGCTTCTCCAGAAAGCCAAGATCTTTAACTGAGTACAGCCAGTGGAAGGCAACAGAATTCAGGCAGTTTTTATTATATACAGGGCCAGTTGTGCTTTTTCAAAGATTGCCCAAACAACATTACAAAAACTTCCTGGTTTTGTCATGTGCTATGAGAATACTTCTGTCACCTCTGTGTAGAGAGTACTGTGGTTATGCCAGAAAATTGTTAAGATGCTTTGTTGCAAACTTTTCTAAGATATATGGGACTAAATTTCTGGTTAACAACACTCACAATCTCATACATTTGGCCGATGATGCTGAAAAATATGGCCCTCTTGATTCAGTATCATGCTTTCCCTTTGAGAATTATCTAGGACAATTGAAACAAATGGTGAGAAGACCACAAGGTCCTGTGCAGCAAATTGCCAGGCGTGTCAAAGAAAGGCAACTATTTCCTCACATTTCTAAAGAAATGTCTGAAGGTATTCAACTTAAACAGCCCCATGTATCTGGACCAATCCCGAGAGATTTTCCCATGCATCAGGGTGTACAATATAAGATGTGTAAACACAAAGACACAATAATCTCAAACTCCAGTGGTACCAATTGTTTTGAACTGAGCGGCAGAGTTGCGATTGTGAGGAACATTGTGCATTCCGCTGGAGAAACACATGTGGTATATGAACTTTTGGGGACTGGGACATGTTTTTTCAACTACCCCATTGATTCAACAGCTCTTGGAGTTTGTTTATTATCAGAACTGTCTGGTCAGCTTGCCAGTGCTCCAGTAACAGACTTCATAAAGCCACTGCTTTTATTTCCTCTTCATAATATGTTTGTGGCTTTGCCTCAGCTACATACTGCATAACTTGATGAACTTTGCAGGATGTCCTCATTCTGTGTTGTGGAGTTTGTGGATGAAGTTGATTCTGATGGCTGCAACAAGGTGGACATCATTCCATTCGAGTGGTTCAAGGGCACTGATGGAAAGTTATGCTGGTGGCCACCAGCCACGATCCCCAATGTAACCAAGGCCGTGAAAGAGGGAACACCACCAGCCCATAACTGGATTCTGTGTAATGTGCGCGTGTTGGGAAATGCAGGTAACATTTCATTATTTCTTTTAATTATTAATTTAAAATAACTGTTCATTAATAACCCATCTCTACTTTCTTCTCTCCTTTCCTCTCTGTGTACTCTGTTCTCTGCTCTGATCTCTCTGCTCTCATGTCTTCCTACAAAGTTCACTGCTCTCTCTTCATTCTCCTGTCGTTATTATCACATGGCTTATGCTTTTTTAAACAAAATCTAATATTTTCTTTTTGACACGTTTCTTTCCCTCTTCTGTCACTTTCACTTTTCTATAGGGGGAAAAGTTAAGGAAGTTGATCAGACCTTGAAGTGACAGTGTGTAATTTTTGCAGTACATCTTTGAAAATAGGCATAATATTACGTAATAATAATCATGTAAAGCACATTAATTGCAAAATATTTGCAATATTGTAAAATTTGACTGTTAAAATTAGTTTTAAAATACATGGGTGCGGGTCCTCTTTTCAGGGGAAAGCCATATTAGACACCATCTTTACTTCTACAAGAGCCCGGACGGACAAAGAGCACGGAACAAGCGGTTTGTTTTTTTTACCCTCCCTCTGCCACGAGACTGGACTCTTCTCTACCCCGACCTATTGATCTCCCTCTAAAGCTCCACCTTGATGAAGGGATGCTTTCAGTCTAAACGTAAAGAAATGAAAACAAAGAGAACAAGCTATCAATGCTTGCATATAGCCTCATAAAGTACCCCAAAATACTCAATTCCCGCTATTAAAACATTGATTTCCCCTCATAATGCTATTTTATTTCGCCATAAATACATTTTTACCTCTTTGCTAGTTCCAAGCGATGAAAGACAGACTGATGTGCTCGTCATGTTGCTGCAAATGGATAATTCTCAGGTTGAGTTTCTTACTTGAAGACAAAGATACCGCATGCTTGTGATAATTTAGGTATGCACTGCCCCCTACTGGCCGGAAAATTGCCAAAATTACACACTGTGCCTTAAATTATTAGATTACATGCTTGAAAACAATTTGGAATTAAGGATTTTAAATAATATCATATGATTAATATCAAATTATAGCCTAGTAACAGTAATGCAGAAACAAATTAGTAGTAGATGACAAACATGTGGGTCACATACTCTTTAAATAAGTGAATAAAGCACTGCATAATATAACAACATTATTTGATGTTGTTAAGGATTCAAGCCTCTGGATACTGTTCAGATAGAAAGATGGGTGCTCTTATTGACCAGTGCATTATATTTCAAATACCCATCTCTGAAAAATGATCTGAACAGTGATTCAAAACTGTGGTATGATATGAACCATACATTTTGAGATCCACAGCAGCCTTAATTTAAACAGCTATGCAAATGAAGTTCTGTTTTTATTATCTGCCTCACTCCTTTTATTTTTGTGTCATTGTATTACAGCCACTTATTCAAAGGCTAGGAAAAAGCTCCATCAAGCTGAATATACATCAGACTTGACAGACACTGACAATGGCTTGAGAAAGAGAAAGTAGGTGTTTTGGGGAATGCGGGTGAAGGGCCATTTGTTCTAGAAATAATATGGAGGCAGTTGATATGGCTTATGTTATAAGTTGGTGTTTGCCTCTCTAGGGCAAGTGCAAAACTCTTCGAGAGTCAAAAGAGCACGCAACTAGAATCAAGTGAGAATTCTGATTCGGAGGAGGAATTTCCACCCACCCCTCCAGAAAATCTCCTTGGGCTAGCAGCAAAGAAATGGGCCGCCACAGCCCCTGGCCAGCGAGTCGCCAGTTCCACTGTCCAGCAGGTTGCCAGCCCCACTGCCCAGCGTGTCGCCAGTTCCACTGTCCAGCAGGTTGCCAGCCCCACTGCCCAGCGTGTCGCCAGTTCAACTGTCCAGCAGGTTGCCAGCCCCACTGCCCAGCGTGTTGCCAGTTCCACTGTCCAGAGGGCTGCGACTCCCAGTTGTGAAGCCATGTTCTCTAAACTTCTTACAATCTTAGAAGAAGTTAAGGAGACCCAAAGGGTTCATGGTAAGATATTAAATGCCCTACTGAAGAAGCAAGAGGGATCAGTGATGGAGGTTCCTGAAGGAGTGGTCTTCCCTCTGCACACACAAGCTGATATTGAGGCTCTCAATGTGAAACTGGAGGACCGCAGTCTAATGTCTACCGTTGTAAGTTTACATTTACGTATTAACATTTTCCCAAAGTGATTTAGACTAGGCTACGAAGTAATATATGGATTGCATTACAATAAATTACATTAAAGGAGCCATATGTAAGATTCTGTTCGAAACTGGTATTGCAATCATGAATCTGTAGCCTATGTAAGAAAGTACTAAAAATGGTCAAAAGAGGTCAACAAAAATGCTCAGTGCTTTCACACCCTCCCCCCGATTTGGAGATTTCATCAAATAGCAGCACAAAATGTAAACAATAACATCCTTTAGGGCCTGCAAATCATTTTTTGAAATGAGAATATCCTGGCTAAATCACGGTTGTCAGTGATATTAGTATTTGAAATTAACATAATTTTTTTAATATCTTGTAACATATCAATCACCATTTAATGATAATTTAAAATAAAGATGATTTATACATTTTACATATGGTTCCTTCAAAGCTGCAGTAGGTAACTTTAATAAAAGTCACTTTTTGTGATTTTTTCCTAAAACTGTCCATATGTCCTGAAAGTAGGAAATGAGATTAGTAATTTGTGGAAAAAAAGCAGCTCCATTGGTCACGCCTACTGCGATTTCCAAGAATCCACCGCTCCCTATAGAAAACACCCAATCAGAACCAGAGCAGCGTCTGACGGAGTGTCTGACATCTGTCTATCACTCCTCATACACACCACGACCCGCCCCTCGTTCCGCTACGCAACTATGTACACAACCGACTGAGCTCTGTCAGAACAGCTAGCGGCACGAAGCTAGGAGTAAGCTATGGCCGAGCAACAGCAACCTAAAGACAAACTGTCCGTACCTTGGAGGTGAGTTTATGTTTCGCTCTTATCAGTGCACACTCCATACAGAAGGGAAGTGGAACAGCTGGTCCTCTGGTGCAGTCAGAACCACCTGGAGCTAAACCCGCTCAAAACTGTGGAGATGACAGTGGACTTCAGGAAGAGAGCCCCATCAACATCTCCTCTCATGATCCTCAACAAGCCAGTCCCCACAGTGGAGTCTTTCAGGTTCCTAGGATCCACCATCACACGGGACCTGAAGTGGACCTCCCACATCAACATTATAAGGAAAAAGGCCCAGCAAAGGCTGTACTTTCTGCGTCAGCTCAGAAAGTTCAACCTGCCCCAGGAGCTGCTGGTCTGTCTTGACCTCATCCATCTCTGTCTGGTTCTGATCCGCCACCAGGCAA